>JAANDH010000994.1:0-101765 GCA_011799765.1 Nymphaea thermarum
GTCAAAAGGATGGGCAAATGGGTCTTGTTCTAATTTGGATTTGAAAGTTGGATTTTGGATCTAATTTGAATTTGATAATTGGATTTTGAGTTTGAAATGCTAGATTTGGATCTAAACTTGGATTTAAAATTCATTTTAAAAATAATAAACCGAAAATTTTAATAGCCCCATTTTTGAAAAATTTGGGGTGATAACAGATAGCTACATCACGCTCAATAAGGAGAACAATACAAATGTGTTATGAGACTTATAATGGAAGAAACTCAACAAATTAAATAGCTATTGACGGCAGAGTAGTGATTTCATCGGCAAACCTTGCAAGTATGGTAAACTTTAAAACACACACCTAGATAATTGACAATGGGGCATTAGACCATATGTCTTCATTGTTAGGTTTCATGACAAACATTTCTAAGCTTGTAAAACACCTTCTATTAAAACTATATGAGAATAAAGTAGTTTATGTTACTCATATTGTTGAAGTTCTATTATCTTCTCACTTGATGCTTAAAAACATTTACTATATACCAGATTTTAAATTCAATTTACTACCACTAAGCAAAATGGTTGAACAAAGTAAGTGTTGTGTAGACTTCGGTGGGTTGCTAAGTTTCATTATCATTGTTGAATGACAATATAGAACAAGTGTTTTATATTGATGTTTCAAGATTTTGAGCAGCTCACAAAGCTTACTTGTCCAGTATGTTGAACCAAGAAATTATCGAGAAAGCAAAGACCGATGAAAATTGGCAGAGGTCAACAAAGACAGAAATAGAGGCACTTGAAAGTAATAACACTTGAAGGTTAGTTGAACCCTAGTGGAAGTTAAGTCCATCGGATGGAAATGGGTTTACCATATTAAATATAAATCCAATGGTGAGATAGAGAGATTCAAGGGAAGACTAGTTGCCAAAGGACTTAAATTATCATGAGGCAGATACCCCAGTAGCCAAACTTGTAACTGTGAGATGTTTTTTTGTCTATGGCTGTAGTAAATAATTGGGTTCTTCATCAAATGGACTAGTATTTATTTATTTATTTCTTTCTTTACAACCAGATTATGGAGCAGATGGAGAAACAAAAGCATGCAAATCAAATAGATCACTTTATGGTTTGAAACATGGCTAGTGCTTGTTCTCAGTTTTGATTAAATAATCTATTAAATGATCTATATGTTGATTGTTTGTCAGCTGCATTATTGCTTAGTGATAGCAAATCAACAATTCAGATGTCTGCTAATCCAGTGATGCATGAACAAACAAAACACATGGAGTTGGACTATCATTTAGTTCAAGATCTGTTTAAAAATGGTGTTGTCCCATCTCAATGCAGTAGCATTTATGTTTACTAAGTCTTTCATAGGAGATCAATTTTTGTTCCTCACTCCAAACTGAGCATGACTGATCTCCATGCTCCAGTTTGATGGGGGTTGGTTTAATGTGTCCTTAGTGGAGGGCCCGTTTGATGGGCGGGTGAAATCTTGTGGGGAGAGGAAAACCCATCAAACGAGGTGAAAGTTTACCCGTTTAACCTAAAAGAAGCGGGTGAAAGTTCACCCGCTAGAGTTTGTTGTTTCGAGCGCTCATTTCACCCCGCTCGACTTTCCTCCGCAGCTCCTCCTCCCTCCTGCCTTCTCACCGTCGCACCAGAGTAAAACGATCTCGCACCGTCGCCGCTGCGCCGTCGCCTCTCCGCTCCGCCGTCGCCTCTCCGCTCCGCCGTCGGTACGCTTTCTCCCTTTCTCTCTCTGATGCCTTCCCTTTCTCCCTTTCTCTCTCTGATGCCTTCCCTTTCTCCCTTTCTCTCTTGCCCTAAGTTGTTATTCTGTGGCTTCTCACCGGCAGGGAAGAGAGACGCAGAGACAGGGCAGCATCCGCCACGGCCACAGTTGCCGCTCCTTCCCCTCTGTTACTGCCCCGTGAGTCTCTCAATATCTCTCTCGCTTCTCCTCCTTCGAGATTTGGGCGTTTGATTTGCTGCCCTGTCTCTGCGTCCCTCTTTGCAGGCTTGATGTTTTTTCTGCATAAACATGAACACTTGATGAGAAAAACTTGATTTGCTGCCCTTCTTCATTTGTCTTATGCATGGTTAGAAGAACCCGAGAAGATGGTTTTTGTCTTACAGGAGCAGATGGCACGCTAGGGCCAACAGTATTATTTATTCTCTCATCACCAAGCACGGAATGTTTCAGTGAGCATCAGAATAGGATAATACAGTGAGGTGAGATCAGAATTATAATTCGTCCTGGAACTTGCAGGATACAAGAAACCATAAAAAAATACACAACCAACGATCACATAAGAGCAATCAAGGTTTGGCAACTTGCTTGTGCTGCAGGAGCACTCCACTTACTCGATTCTGCCTTCTACACACACAGAAGACAAGTTCTCATCAATACCAGAGCCATTAGCTAACTCATGTTAAGAAAACAATATGGCATACTAACACGAATGGCTCATTGACTCTCCGGGTTTATCTCTTTAAGTTTCTTTGGTGAAGGTGAATGAGGTGTGTAGGAACTAAGATCTGATTGCTTCTTTATGTATTGATGGAACCGTGAACTTTCAGTAAGTTTGGCAAGAAAGCTGATACATTTTCTTGTCTTTTTTTGGATTTGCTTGAAATTCTGACAGCAGCTGTTTACTAATCGAGATTAAATTCTTTTTATTTAGTTTTCACTTTTTGGTTTTGATCTGTTGAAGTTAGCATCACTTTATCAACTTGATGCAGTTGACTAGAGGGGTCTGCACTGTCAAAGTGGAATTTTTCCTGATCTTGTGAATGCATATTTAGCTCTATTTACATTCAATTACGTGGCCTTCATATTATCTACCTTCAGTCACAACCTGACTGAAACTGACTCTAATGTTTGGTCTGCCGGATCATATCTCTCCCTATAGTGTGCTTCAATTTATATTTGATATAAATCTGTTGTCGGTACCCTGTGCATCTTGTTGTTTTCTGGATGGTAGAGAATACACCCTCAACATTTTGTTCTTGTTGTTTTCTGGATGGTAGGGAATACACCCTAAACATTTTGTTGTTTTGGAAGATCATCTTCCAATTTCTTCCCACGTCAAATTTGGAGAGGAGAAGACACAAAAAAAACAACATTTACCACGTTAAATTCTTCCTGTTTATCAAATAGGGTTAAATTTACCATGTTAAATTCTTCCAATGCATCAAACATGGTTAAATTTACCACGGTAAATTCTTCCTGTGCATCAAACAGGGCCTCAGATTGGAAAAGGGAGAAATTTCATCCTGTAAATTTTTTCAGAAAAATTTACCATGGTAAATTTACCGCGTTAAATTTTACCCGACAATCCCGTTTGATTGCCCGAGTAAAAGTTGAAAATCGAGTGAAATCTGTACGGGCGGGTGAAATTTCACCCGCCCGTCTCACGAGCAATCAAACGGGGTGAAATTTCACCCATTTGTCGACAAAAAGAGCGGGTGAAATTTCACCCGCTCGACCTCTCACGCAATTTCCCCTCTCACCCGTCTCCTCCTCCCTCCGCAGACGACAATTCATCCTCCCCCGCATTCGAGACTGTCGCCGCTCTCACCGTCGCCGGTCTGCCGTCGCTGCTCCGCTCCTCCGCCGGTTCGCCAACGCCACAGTCGCCGCTCAAGTAAGGTTTCTCTCTTGCTGTCGCTGTGTTCCTTTCAGAAACGCCCAAATTTTTTTTCTCTATCTCTCTCTTGTTCTCGTTGTCTCCCTTTCTGTCTTGCTCTTGCTGTGTCCCTTTCTGTCTTTCTGTCTTGCTTCTCTTGCTCTCGCCCAAATTTCACATCTTCATATTGTTTTGATGCTGCATGTGCTGATTGTCTTTCTGATCAGAATTGCCTCTAGATTCCATAGTTGATTAGCTTTTGAATGCCATGTTGGCTTGATTTACGGTTCTGCTTCTGTTCTCAATTGTGTATCAGCATATTGTTTAATCGTAGAATGCGTAAGGAGATCCACGTAGAAGTTATGTTAGTTGCAGAGCGACTACTGAAATAGGATACCTTCTACCACTTGTAAGATTTTTCTCCGCTTTGGAGGTGGGGAATTTCGTTCCTGAAGGCTGAAACAGTGATATGGCTTGACACAACGAATGTTTTTCAAGGTTGAACAAGAAAGTGGGCCTATGCATAGTCTAAAGCTGCTACAAGTTATGCGCCTCAAGCCCAAGCCTAGTGCATCAGTCACTTTAATTCTAGGCGAACGTTATTTTTGAAGGGCATTTCTGCTTTTCCTTCTCTTCTTGGTCTTCAAAAGTTTTTGCTAACAAAATATATGTTATCTTTCAAACTGTTTCTTCATACAGTTTCTTTAAATTGCTTTTAATCCTTATCTAATATTTTTGTTATTAGGTTCACGTTATTTCGGGGCATCATTGAGGGCTGATGAACATGCATGTCTTAGACTTGACATCTATTCATGAATTAGTTAAGATTAAGCTATGTCCTAGGAGCCAACTGCACTGATCAGAAGTGCTCTTGAGCATCATCACTTGACCAATGGTAGAGGTAGTAATGTTATGATAGCATGCCTGGCCATTTTCTGGAGCTTTTCTTCACCACTTCATTTCAAAGGAAGCAAGTTCGTAAACAATGTGCAATGTTAAGATTTTCCTGCTCTCTCCATAGGCATATATAGTTTCATGAAGAAAGGGCCTTTCTATGTGTACGTTTCATCGTATGGAAGTAAAAATGTTTCTTCACAACCCGGGTCGGCTCGATGGGGCAAGATTCAGGTTGATTAGTTTTTTTTAATATAATTTTTTATTAATTTTATTTGATAATATATATTTTGTTATTGAAAATATATCTTATATTTAAAAAGTTTTATTTTATATTAAAAAATTATTTATTATTTTAATCGGGCTGGGCTGGGCTCAGGTTTCGGGCCTACCCGGGCGTGACTTTTATCGGGCCGGGCCGGCCCAAGTCTAGTAACAATAGTTATACTGAAGTGGGTGTTTGATAGTAAAAAAAAAAAAGAACGAGCACTTGATAGTACAAAAAAGGAATGAGTACTTTGGAACACAGTGTTCCATGAATTTGTTCTATAGATTGATGCAGACTTATAAAACCTTGCAATCATGTTCTCCTGTTACCAAACACTCCTGAAAAAACGTGGTTACCCTCAACATGAAACACAACCTTGAAAAGTGATGATTTTTTTATCAAGTGCCATAGGCTCTTGTCCATAACTATTCATCAAGTTGGCTCCACCCCTCGCTAAAGTGTAGTCATTTCCTCTACCGGGGTGTTTGAATGTGTGGTATTTCATTATATAAATGAAATTAAAATCCAAAATCCTAAAAAAGTTCCAGGACTCCATAAATGTAGAACTAAAACTCAAGTTTCTAGGGCGAATCTAGAATTAAGTACCAAGATTTTCCCACCTGTCATAATCGTGGCCTTTTTTTTAACATGTTTTGCTCTCCTCGTTTTCTTTTAATGATGATGATGGTGATCTCTATCATGCTCTTGCTTCATATAAAAGACCTCTTCTTCATAGGGGTCAGATGTATTACCATGAAGGCCTTTGTGGAGCACCCAGCGGTCCAGGAAAAATCCCTGGAACAAAATTGCAGATCAACAAATGCGTTACAAAAATGCTAAATAAAAGTGACTATTATGACATACAAAACTATTAAACACTCATATTTTATTACATGTATTCAAATGCCCTCTATCTTTCCTACTTTTTTCAGTTAAAAAGTTGATTGGAATGATTAGTTGTTTAACGAGAAAAAGGATTGGTCTAACAATTCTTAAAAAAGGAGGCGGTTTGTGCATTGCGCCATAAGAACGCGAGTTAATGCCTGCCCCTCGCTATAAAATACTCATCTTGCTCGCCCAAAAGGGTCCTGAAAGTAAGCCCTGTAGAGCCTTCATACTCGTCCTTCGTTTACTGCTGGGTGACTCTGTTGCTCCGTCTGTCCACTCTCTCTCTCTACCCCTCTTATTATGTTTTATTGTGTTGCTAACTTGTATATTTTGTTCTTTTATTTTGTTTTTGCGGTTTGTTCTTGTAGTTAGGGGACTTCTTGTCCCCAAATTTTGTTATATATTTCCATTTTATGACTCCCCCGTTAACCTCAACTTTTACAATTATTCCATATACACTTCTACCCCCTTTTAACAGTAACCAATAAATTGGATGACTTCTGTCTTTGGGTGCAGAAGCGGTAGATTTTGATGAGTGTTGAAATCAAGTCATGCTGGTTTTGTTTTGAGTGCCTATCATTTAATTTTTGATGCATCTATTTTGTGTGGTCAACATGCTGAATATTATGGTGTACAGATATTATAACATCTACTAAAACACTGGTAAATATGATGTACATATTGGACATTAATCCATAGAATTTAGGTACTGATAACCAAGGTGCACCTTTTTTTTTAACCTGCACGGCAGCACCTGCGTCGACGCGATTTGGATGCGGCCAAAATTCGCATCCAGAGCCAGTCAAAGTGAGTCGGGTGCAGTCAGCCGCATTTGACTATTTTCATCTATTAACCATGCACACCGGACTTAGGTGCGGTCAAACCTCTCCATAGGCATTTTGGTCTATTTTTTGAGTTTTTTTAAGTTTTATTTTTAAAGAAAATCGGTTTAGGGCACGAGCCCTTCGACCCTTCCCGCTGCTCTCTCTCCCTCCTCTTCTCCCTCTGATTGATCGACCCAGATCCACCGGCGGCATCTTCTTCGTCCGGCGTCCGGCTCTCTGAATTCTACCTACACCGTAGGCTCTGAATTCTACCTCCATCGGCGACATCATCTCCGTCCGGCGTCCGCTGCTCTCTTCCGATTTCTACCTCCACCGGCAGCATCATCTCCAGCGTCCGCTGCTCCCTTGCTCTATTCTTCTTTCACATCTTTCCACTTCGTCTTTACTCACGAACGAAGTGGTAAACTCTCTCTCTCACTCTTTCCAGCAGTGTGTTTTGATTTTGATTTCTCTCTGTTCTGTCTCGTCTCTCTCTGTTGCAGGCAGCATAGCCTTTAATGTTTGATATCGCGCAGAAGTCTTTAATCTTTGATATCGCGCGAAAGCCTTTAATCTTTTAATCTCTGTTCTGTCTCGTCTCTCTCTGCCGCAGGCCCCTTGCTTGTTGTTTTCTGCTCTAATTGACCTCTGCTATTTTTCTGTTGCTTATTCTATTGGGCTCATTGTTTGTCCTCTGTTTTCTACGGTAGTTGGAGATTAGATGAATCTGCTGTCTGGCTTCATGATTTGTATGGTGAGGTCGTTTGAGTTTGACAATGTTCTATCTCTGTCTTTCTTTATGCCTGAAAATGCCACAGATTGTCATTTGTTTAGGCTGTGAGAATTGAGAAGTCTTTTCCTTTGCCGAGATGTGGGGCGATCTTTTATTTTTTGGCAATTTCGGACATGTCTATGGGAGACACATCAAAACCTTGTGTGGAAACAGCTTCTCTTACAGACAACGTTTTGTCATATATATATATTTATATATATATAATATAATATAAATTAATAATAATAACAATAAATATCCTCGCCGCACCGCCGCACCTAAATTTTGTGAGATGTACCGCACCGACACCCACACCTGCACCCCGCACCTAGGTGACATAGCTGTTAACTGACCACGTTATTTTCAGCTTCCACCAACCACGTTAGACTTTTTACTGAGAAAATGGATTCTTTTATCAGTAAAAGAAGAAGACCTGAATTTGTTTCTCTTTCTTTCTCCCCTCTCTCTTATGTGTGTGTGTGTGTGTATATATGTAAAATGTTACATATCTCAGCCTCTGCCTGAAACTGGCTCTTGGTCCGCAGATGCCTGAAGATAAGGGAACAATTGACCTTTTATGGAACCCCAAATTGCCTGCTTTGTCATCTTCATTAGAAAAGGGAAATCACAAAATGGGCAGTACCTCCTCCCTCTGGTTGCCCCAAAACAAGCTTATAGATGGACTTTTTGTTCCTCCTAAAGACCCCAAAAAGATCAATAAATTGCAAAGAAAGCAACTCAAGGATACTACTGGCAAGAAATGGTATGTATGCTTGACCTGGTTCCATTCTGTAACGATTTCCATTGATGAGATGCTGAATTATACTGCATGTTTTCTGTAATAGGTTTGAGATGTCTGCTCCAAATGTCACGCCTGAACTGAAGAAGGATCTTGAAATACTTAAGGTTCCTCATTTCACTTCATTTCCTTATTATTTTCATTATGTTTTTTGTTCGCCTTTTGCATGCTGATCTCTGTTTCCCGAGACAATGATACGAAAGTTCTGGGGATTCTTTTACCTCATGTTTTGATTCCTTAAATAAATATCAAATTTTTTAACGACCTAACTTCTGTTTCTTGTGAAACTAAGCTGAAGATAAACGTAGCCTAAAACAGTGCATTGGCAGAGATCTTTTACAGTTTCAAATATGACGTCTGAATGTAATAGTTGTGCACATTCCATTTTTTAACTCTAAATCTTTGCTTATTTGAAATTTTGGACTCTGGGAGATAAAGGCATTATCAACTTTGCCAATGATGATATTCTGTGGTTTTTCTTGGAGAATCAGGAAATTGCTGTCAGGTGCATTTCATTTCAATCACTATCTAGTTCATGAGATGCAGCAAAATGGACTTCTCATTCTTGGTTTCTATTTCCAACATGCTTCATTGCAACCGTATGGCATTTTGTGTCTCTAAATTCTAATATGATCCATTCATCCTCAGTAGTCCAAAATGTCAATCAGACTTCCTGGCCATTTATTCGGAGTTTTCCAATTAACGTATTTGATAATCTTAAAAAGCATTAAAATTTACACAGAAAGGTATGCAATGATATGTTAGTTGATAAATTTGTCACACCAACTACCAAATGATTATTATTTCTTTTTAACATAAAACACAAAAAGAGAGATTTGATGTAAAAAAATGCATATTTTTCTTTTTGAAAGAGCACCTGACATGATCATGATTTATTGCACTGTTAAAAAAAAAAAAAATCCTGTAATCAAAATGAAAATGTAACCACTACGAAACTTGGCAAGTCATGTCGAAAAATATTGCCAAAACAAGAACATTGTCAAAATATTGTGTTACCGTCACCACATTTTGTTGAATTTTAGAAGACATTTTTAAACTAAGTAACACGGGTACGACTAGGAGGGTGGAGTACCCGTCCGGTACCGGTACGGGTACGGGCTTGGGTACGGGATGGTGCGGCGTTGACCGTACTGGGTACAGCCAACTTACCGAAGGCCGTATCCGTCCATTTTTGGATACGGTCAACTTTGACTTAAGTCCAAATCCGTCCGTTTTTTATTTTTAACGATTATTTGATTTTAACTTTTAAGAACATTTTAACGTTAAAAAAAGAAACGAAACCCTTAAAACATTCGATTTTACTCTTTCTTACCTCTCACCGAGCGACGGCATTCGAGCCTTCAACTGGCGACGACTTCCGGCGAGTGTGCAGCGGCAGCGGCGACAAGAGCGGTGACTGTGACCGGCGACGGCGATTGGCGACGGCAGCGGCGACCAGCGACAACATTAGTTCCTCTTTCTCACCATTTTTTTTTTTCTTTCTTTCATTTTTCTTTTCATTTTCATCGGCTCCACCCCTGCCTTCACTGCCGGCGATGACCGCCGATGGTGACTGCGACCACCTACACACTCACCGGAAGCCCTCTCCTACTGCTCGATCCTTGCCTGAATATAGAAACCTCTTTCGACAGTGTCATGTTATCGAAACAGCATTTATATTTAATGTGAGCTCTTCTTTTTCTTGTAGTATTAGCCTTTTTTTAACTGCCGTGCCCTTTTAGATGATCTTTTTTTGTTCCCTTTATTTTATTATTTAGTTCTTTACTATCTTTGCAGTTAAAAGCATGAAACAGAGCACACACGGATAAGTAAAAAGGAATAGGCAGGGGAACTTGGCTGTCATTTTAGTTGTGTTTGTAGGTAGCTCACAGGCTAGGGTACAGACCGACTATGCATCGTTTTCCTTCTATGCTTATTTGGCACGCCCTGATGCCCACTGAACTGGTCTCAACTATCAGACCATTTGTCTAAGCACAAAATGCTGCGCTTAATCTTGTGATGCGACCAACGATTATTTTTTTTGTTGGAGTTAATGATTTATGAATATCAGAATATGTTACTCTGTTTGTAATTTTTGATATATATATATATATATGTGTGTGTGTGTGTGTGTGTGTGTGTGTGTGTGTGAATATGTTATTCTGTTTGAAATTTTTTGACATATATATGTACATGTGCATGGGTGTGTACGGCCGTACCCCCGTACCCAAGTTTTTTAAAAATGGTCCGTACCTCTACCCGTACCTATGTGACATAGTTTTTAAATGTTTTCAGATTCTTTTGATTATCAATCCTTTCCTAAGAAAATTAGTAGAAAACTCATAATTCCACAATTTTTTATTATTCTTTCTAGATTTTTTACATTTGAATTCTCGATATTCTCCTGAAAAAAATCAAAGCTTCCAATTAATCTCCAAGTAAAACCTCACCAATAAAATTCAAGAAAGATAGTCTTTCACAATGATTATCCTGTCAGTATCTCGATGGCTTTTTTGATGTTTTTACGACATAATTGAGCTGCTATTGGAAGGTTCAGATTGGCGATTCTGTTGTAAAATTAAAAAATATAACAGGTATTGCACACAAACGCAGAGACTAGAACCCATGAGAATGCATAGAAAATGTATAACAAATGAGAAACACCAAAGTAAAACAAAGAAATAGTAAAAGACAAGGAGAAATATTATACAATACAAATTAAACATGAGAATGTAACCAATGAAATTCACCATTAGGGCTTTGTACTGCTGTAATGTTTTCTAAGAACCTGAATGATGACAACAAGTGTTTTTCTTCTTTCTGCTGATGACAACATGCCATGTCTCAATCCTCTTATCTGCTATAGCTACAGAAGGACCAGAGTAGCGAGAGATACTAAATAGGATCGAACATAGACAAGAGAAACACGTGTCTCTAAATAAATTCTGTATTTGAATTTGATAATGCTAGAAATTCTATATTTGTAATAAAATTTATTGATGATTCTTAGAAGTTGTCTGGATGTTTTCGGTACTTTCATAATGAAGAAATGGGAGCAATCTGACCGAACCTACTCTACAGGATTTTGGTCATCGCCATCTTAAATGATGTTGGCAGTTGCTGATTCTTCAAATAATCCATCCTCCTAAAACAATAGACCTTGTAGACATTCCAAAGCCTTTCATGACTTCTGGCCTATGTGACACGGGTATGTGTATTTTCCTAGGTACCCGTGTCGGTATGTGGGTACGACGACATGGGTAAGGCTGCATTTTAAAACATTTAAAATTATATTTTCAAACTTAATTTTTTCTCTAATTTGATTTTTCCTTCTTTTATATTTCCCTTCCACTATTATTCTATATTTTCCTCTCATTTTTCTTTAATTTTGAGAGTTTTTGTGGATTATAAGACTATTAATGTTTTTTTTCCATTTTATCATTTTTGAAAATATAAAATTTTCCATACCCGCATACCCACAATTTTTGAAATTACCCGAACCCATACCGCCATACCTAAACTCATATAAGACAAGAGAAATCCATGTGACATAGCTTTGGACATAACGCCAATAAAAAGAAATTGAATTTCTGGAATACATTAACAAGCCACAAAAAAAAAATTGCACAGTATAGAAAAGAAAGAGTCCTTGAAGACTAAAATGACATTTCGAGGTAAGGAGATCAAATACATTACTATGACTTATATTTTATGCTATGCCTGGCAACACTCCTATAAATTGAAAAACATAGCAATCGATAGAAGAAAGCAGGACATGATATGTCATTTTTATTCACAGACCAACAAGTTGGAAAATTATAATAAGACCATCTCTCTCTCTCTCTCTAGATATATATATATATATATATATATATATATATATATATATATATATATATACTCTCTCTCTCTCTATTATATATATATATATATATATATATATATATATATATATATATATATATATATATATATATATATATATATATATATATATATATATATATATATATATATATATATATGACACATTGGGGAAGAGGACTGCTCTCTAACCCACCATCAACTTCCAAATTAAACTACAAAAAAATCGAAAGGAATGCGAGAAGGAAGGAACAAAAATAACTGGAAGAAAGGGAAACTCAAAGAAGAAAGCAGCCGCTGGTGGTTCGGTGCTTCGAGAGGGAGAAGACGGAGGAAGGAGCTGCCGTCGGTGGAGGAAGAGGACAGAGAGAGAGGAGCGGATGCCGTCGGTGGAGGGAGAAGACGGTTAAATCTAAAAATAAAAAAAAAAACCAAAAAATGGACAAAATGCCCATGATGCGGTTTGACCACACTTGACTCATGACAAACACGAGTCAGGTGTGCGTCCAGATTTGCGAAAATGGTCGGGTGCGGCTGACTGCGCCCGACTCACCCTGCAACCGCGTCGTGTCGATGCGGGTGCGTCACCAAAAACAGTGACTCCGTGTGACTTAAGCCCTAATCCCCTTTTCGTTTATGTTTTAACAAATCAAAACAAAAAAACCAAACCAAAAAAATGGGACACATTTGGACCAGATGCGGGTTGACGGCATGTGACTTGCATTAAACGTGAATCGGGTGTCCTTTGGAATTGGACAAATATAGTCTAGTGCGGCTGCCCGCACTGAAGTCGCGCCGACTCGGGTGCAACAGCAAAATAGAAGAGTCTGTGTGACTTAGACAAATTAACAACAAATAAAAACCTAGAATGCTAGAATGGGATCAAAATAAAATTAAATAAAAAATAAACTCAAAAAAATTGAGACTGAATCTTTTTTCATGCTATGCCCTGCATATGTATATATGTATGTATGTGTAGAGACGTGGTTTCTATGCTGCGTGGGAAGCGATTCATTGGGTGGGTTAAAGTCTTTCAACTGCTTGGTGTCTGAGAAAGATTATTATGCTTTGGCTAAGAGAAAAGGGCATAGCTTTTTAAAATACCCATATTTCTTGTTGGCCACAGAGCAGATTCTGTCTGCAGTTCCTCAAAATATGGATTTCATCAATACATTCCAAGCGCTTGTGACCAGCATAAGAATTAAAACCTACCTGTACATGAAAAATAACTAATCTAGTACCTGCTGAAACAGTAGTTGCTGTTTTTTTAGCTCAGAATCTTGTGGGACTATTGAGGGGATAATTGGTTCTATTTATTCTACAAATGCTTTTAATAGTCTTGGTTATGTCCATTATATCTTTTTTCTAGAAGTTTGTGAATCAGGATTGTTCCAGTGTGTGTGCTCCTAATTGTTTGGTTCTGTTATTTTTTCTTCCTATTTTTGATCCATGTGCACTGTGCAGTTGAGAAGTGTTATTGATCCAAAGAGACACTACAAGAAAAGTGACTCTAAAACACTTCCAAAGTACTTCCAGGTAAGTCATCCATCTTGGTGTTTTTCCATCACTGATACAATATTTTCCCTTTAATAGCAAGATTGAAAGAGTCATAGACACATCCTGTTTAAAAATCTTTTGGCTAATGGTCAGGTGGGTACCGTGGTTGAACCCGTGTCAGAATATTTCTCAAACCGTCTCACTCGGAGGCAGAGGAAAGCAACTCTGACGGATGAGTTACTCTCCGATCGAGGATTTCACCAGTACAGGTAATGGATCCTGTAAAGCCTGCCTTTTGGTTGCTACAAATGGTTATTGTGAGCCTTTTTTCCTAAATCATCATCCTATGATTATCAGAAAAAGGAAGGTGTCTGAGATCGAGGATGAGCGACGTGCTGCTAGTGGGGTATCGAAATGGAGAGAGAAAAAAAAACAAACACAAGTCACGCAAGCCTACACATTGATTTCTTCTAGATGAAGATTGCATTCCATGTTGCATCTGGTACTGGCAGTTAATTGCACTTACCATCCTAGATCCAGGTTCTGTGTGTGCAGAAGCAGAGCCAGAAGATTCGTGTAAGGGGGCCATTCGGGAAGTCAACAACTGGCATTGGTAAATTTTGTTAGCTTGAAATATTTCTCTGCGTCGTCAAGACTTTCAGGACTTGGAGAGAACTCCATGAAAAAAATTGTATATATAATAGGGAGGTCGTTCAGGTTTAGTCCGTGTCTTAACTTAGAGATGTGATGTGCGCAAGTTTTGGGTGGTACATGCTTGAAAGCATTTCGTTAGCTAGTACTTTTTTTTGGATGTATAAGTCGGTTGCTTTTGAAGTTAGCACCTTCTGAGAAGGTGAAAGATTTGTGTTTGCGTTGATGAAGATTGGAGCATCAAGGAAAGTTAAATGCCAAAGTTCGACCAAATTTAGTAACAAAAATGTTATCTGAAGTGTGTATATTGGAACTACTCAAGCAACCTGGTTTACGGGTGTGTTTCTGTGGCTACATCTAAGTTCATGTGAATGGAAGCCTCCTTAAGGAGGGCCAAAGCCCTCTTCTACCTCAAGGGCTCAGGGCTGGGGACCCAGGTAGATCGATGGTACACTTATCAATTATAGTATTGTTCTGTCACTGTTTGCAGTCTAAAAGGGTAGCGGCCACAGGCTAATGACCGTATGCGAGCCTGCCAATCTGACTAGTTTATTACACTCTTGAGAGCTATTTTCTAGGGAATCTTAGTGGATTTTTTGTTTGCTTGGCTTGTAAAGTCGGGTATATGCATGAAAATGTCGTATTCTATTTTTATCTGATATTTTGGATGTTGCAGGTTTGTTTCCGAATATAGTTTGCTTGTAATATCCCAGTTTGCACATTGGAATCTAGTGTCTTTTCTGTTTTGACAATTTCGAATGTTTTCACTAATCTGTGTAGTCACATTTGTATATATTTGAAAAGAGAAAACTTTCAAATTCGATCAAAAGACTTGATGTCATATCTACAGAGAGAATCAACTAAGACTTCCTATGTATGATTTTCTCTAAGCCTGTTCTAGGTACTTGAGTGTCCTTTTTCAATATTATACATGGTAGTGGCACATCTATATATGTGAACAAATGTAACAGGCAAGAATTGGCTGCATTGGATGCTTCTCTTTTGGAGAAAAATGGTCTTCTGATCCAACAAGAACAAGTTGAATAAATGGGTATTTTCTGCTTATAACCTTAAGATCTTTATCATCAAGAAGGAAGACTTTAATATGGGTTTTTTGGTGAGTGATAGGTTATTCCACTGTCCAAACAACAGAAGTTTCCCCCTTCCTCCTCTCTTTTGCCCCTATGGTCCAAGTTGGGTTGGTACCCAAGTGGTGAGATAGCTACATGCTTCAACTTGCATGTAGAGCCTACCCTTTTCTTGGTAGGGGAGCATAGCTTTCTATGGGTTGAACTGGAAATGCCTCTTAGCCTGCCGGTTTAATATGGTTTTTAAGAAAACGAATCTAAAATCTAATAGACAAAACGTCTAATAAACGAACCATCCGCACAAACTTATACCTTTCATTGGTATGTTCATCCCTAGTCCATAGTTGTTGCGTCCATCAAGACCCATACTCATTTAAGTATTAAGAGAACAGACCCTTCTATCATGAATCCAAATTACAACAATAAAACTAAGCTGCAACCAGTGATGCTTAATCGTCGCATTAGAACAGAAAATCAAAGTATCTGAAAGAAAAGCTCTACAGATCCGCCTTCCTCAGGAGGTACACCCAATAAGGTTTCAAGGCTCAGTTTCCCCTAGGCCTTCAATAAAAAAGAACGTTTTATCCCTCACGAGGTACACCCAGTAAGGGAAATGCTTCTTGTATAAACCCCGACGCCTCATATCCAACAATATTCAACGACGATAATCATGCAAGGGAAGATCCTTAAACAGGGGTCACTATATATCACGAAGTCCCATAGTGGCCTTTCATGAGGATGAATGACGGAGCCTTCATAATCATGCATCAATCAAGTTACTAAGTTACAACATCATTCTTAGTACTACACGGTAAAGATGCGTCAACTTTAGATCAAAAGGCTTGCTTACCACTATGGAACGTTTACTCAAGCAGGAACAAGAGACCCTTTCTCTTTTCCTTTAACAGTTTCATGTCCCCGAGATTGGTGTGACACTTTTGACAAACACCAGGAAAAAATATTTGCTGCTCTGGTACAAGTGCCTTTGGAAGACTGATTTATGTTTCAATATCATTCATGTGGGGAAAGGGGCAAAAAAAAAAGGAGAAACAAGTGGAAATCCTTAAAGAAAGAATGTAAGTAATCCTGAAGTGAAGAGTATCAACGTTCTTGAAGGCTCTCAATGGCCTTTTTCCACTGCCATGCTCGCTGCTTTGCATCTTCAAAAGACACCACTTTTTTTGGCTGACAAAGAAAAAGAGAGAATTGGTGAGAGGTTAAATGTGAATTATTTTGTGTGAAACTCACGACGCAGCAAACTTATTTTGAAACATACTGTGCAGATCTTGAAATGTGAGGAACTCGTAACTTGGACGCTAAGATCTTTTGGATTATCTGACCAGATCAGATTTCCTTTTACCATCAGCTTTGAAGGGTCTACATATATCAACTTGGGCTTATCAGTGAGGATAAGCTGCACCTTCTTGTTGGTTAGCTTCTGGACTTTCTTCACTGTAGAAATCATAATCACTGATTCACCTGGATCCAAGAACTGTTGCCTGTTAATAAAAACAAGGGAGAATGAGAACAGGCCTAAATGCAGTTCAAAGTAGACAATTACAAGGAACAGCACATAATATGCATAATACAAAATGTAAACAGGCAAACCATTTAGAATCAAAAGAATCAATCGATGCAAGTTGCTTCAAGTTTGGGGCAGCCTTAGAAGATGATGGGGCACCACTACTGCCACCGTCTACATTTGCCTGATATGGACCATCCCCCACATGTGAAGGGTCCCATTCAGAATCTTGGACATCATCTGTCTCACCAACCTGAAAGACATAAGTAACTTGTTTAAAACTGGATTCACAGAAACAGGACGTGCACAAAGTTGGTGACCACAAACGCTGACATCAGTAATGTCGGTCAACAACTGGTGCAATTATGAAGCATTTGTGAAACACATCTACAAAATGCTCAAGCGCAGGGACACAGCTATATTAATATAGAGCACACTTCAGGAGCTAAGCTCTAGTAAGAGTTGAGCTCCCAAACTATTTATTTCTTTCAAATTTGCAGCAATTATAATTTCAATAGGAATAGAAGACTTCCAAATATACAAGCTTTTAAGAAACATACTTGCAATTCTGGCACCAGTTTTGGAGCAGGTGTTCTCCTAACATTTTTCCAATCGACTCCCTTAAAGAAAGGATGCATCTTCAAAGAAGCATATCCATCAGGTCCAGCACCAAGCCTCTTAGTTGGATCTGAATCCTAATCATACCCATAGGCAGATAAGAAAAACTAAAAGTATAACTGAGAAGTAAAGGGCAGGAAATATCAAAGAGGCAGCTTCAACATGCTCAAATACTGAGACAATACTGAAAGAACCATTCAAGTAAATTAAAGCTCAATGAGTAAAAAATGCTCGATCCTATGATTATCGAATTCGAGCAATTCAATAAAGGAACCACACAGTAGGCTTTTACTCAGTTTACCTAAACAGAATGCTTATCAAAATGATTCCAACTGAAGCTGCTATAAAAGGATATCATAGCAAGTGCAATAAAGGACACTTAAGCACCAATTACATCAGAATAATTGATTTGAGAATGTAAAAGGCAGTAAAGATGTGTTTCAGCCCGCAGAAAAGAAAATTAAAGAAAACAGAAAACTTTCTCAAATTTGGGCACATTATGGGCTACTGAACTTAGACGAACTGAATACATATTTAAGCATCAACTAAGTGTTCATCAAGACTAACATCAGTACGAATAATACATATGCTGGATTAAATACAAAAACATTCAACATGGAAGAGAATACAGTACCCGAAAGGTAGCAAACCTAAGCAGATAGTGTGGCATGTCCTTGTTTATGTGATAGATTAAAAATACAAAAAAGAGAAAAATCATCCATGTCAAGCTAATAGATTAGAGTAAGTAATTGAACTAAAGGCAAACGTCATAAAAAAATTGTACCCTGCAATGACATCTATAGTGAAGAAGAAGGGAAATATTGAAACTGAATTAAGCAAGGTAATGTTAAAATCCTGAAACATTACAATAAAAATGAAGTTGAAAGATCAAACTGACCAATAATTTGTCAATAAGGTCTCTTGCATCAGATGAGAAGTAATCTGGAAACTTGAGGTCCCTTGCTATTATCCGTTGAAAAATAAGCCATTCACTGGCATCTCTAAAGGGAGACACTCCTGAAAGCATCTGATATAAGGTGCAACCAAGTGCCCAAAGATCATTTCTGTTCCAGAGTGTATGGACAGGGTTAAAGCAAAATAACAGCCTTTAACTTCCTTATAAATGAAAATGACAATATTTTAATGTCTACCCAAATGATGCAGGAGAAGAGTTCAGGATTTCCGGGGGTACATATGCAGCTGTTCCCACAAAGCTGCAAGCCTTTTCATCTGCATAAGAGAACAACTAAATAAAAATTGCAGAACGAGATAATCACTTAATTTTCCAATAGCTAATGAAAAGCCTTACTACTCTCAGAAGTTGTTGGAAGGACTGTGATCTGGCAGTTTTTCATAGGCTTAACACTCCCAAGGTCGGCTATTTTTATATGACCATCTGCAGTAAGCAGCAAGTTTTCTGGCTGGCAGAAGCAAAAAATGGTTAGTAGTCATCCTCCCATTAGAAAATAGAAGGATGCCAATCAAGATCAATACCTTAATGTCACGATGAACTAATCCTACATCATGTAGGTACTCCAGAGCATCAATAACTTGTGCTGCATAATATCGTGCTTCATCTTCAGATAGGCGACCCTTCTGATCTTGAAAAGAACAGGGGAAAATTCTTAAGTATGATTATTGTATGGTAAATTGTCTACCAAAATTTGTCTTGGTAGGAAGAAAACCTACCCTCGTTATTTGGTCGAAAAGCTCACCTCCATCACAAGATTCAAGTGCCATGTCTACAAGTAGTGATACATAAGGGTCATAATTGGACAAGCCAAATAAAAAATGGGATGTGGATTCAACTAAGTAAATCCAAAAAAAGAGAAATCAAAGTGTTGTGTTGATCCAGTATGCTTGCAGACCTATCCATAAGATATTGTTGATGATTATAAAGCATTAGGAGATACGGATTTCAATTTAAGCATACCAAAATACTTAGAGGACAAAACCATAATTTTTAGACTGGTTTTCAATGGCATTCTAATAGGGTTAAAGTTTTAACATTTTTCCATTTCAGTCCAGACATTTATACGCAAGTGCAGATAAGATAATTAAAGACGAAAGTGATATACTTACCCATGGTTTGATCAAATAATGAAAAGGCAATTAAAAAAGAAAGAAAAGAAAACACTTGACAAAGGATAAAGTTGGGAAGACATACATAAAGAATATGTATCCTGGAAGGTAAAAAACAGCCTTATGATGCCAGGATGATCCAATTGATCAAGAACAACACGTTCCATCTTCACATATGATATTTTATTTTCCTTGGTAATGAACTTTTTGTCCATAATCTTCAGAGCATATACATTTCCTGTGTCTTTCTTTCTCGCTCTGACCACCTGATAACATGAAGCATTTATCATGATGAAGATCACATACACTTGCAAGGAGTAGTTCACAGACGATTCATCAATGATAAGAGACTTATACGTGTGAAAGGTTTACTATATTAGCAGGCATACTTTATTTTGCAGGTTTGCCAAGGACTTTGCAAAAAATTCAAATATATTTGAAAATCGTAAGATTATTTTTGAAACAAGTGAGAGATTCTAATTCCCAGCATGACCTACTACTTCCTTCAAATGAAAAGCACATACATGCACAGAGATATAAATAGAATAGAACACATATGCAGTTACCATATTATCTCTAAAAATTTGGAAATATTTTGGTATTATCAGTGTTGAAATTAGAAAGTTTGTTTTAAATGTGGTAGTTATTTGACTATTTAAGAGTTAGGGTTCCTTTCTGTCCTTTTAATATTTCTTTTGCCCTTCTCTTGTAACTGCCTAAGCCGTGCCCTAATCTCCCTTTAAGTTGAGATTAAAGCACGAGATCAATACATCAATTTTTCGTCTCTCTCTCTCTCTCTCTCTCTCGTTCTCCCCTCCTTCATCACGTAACAATCAGCATAGCAGCCAACTATTGGGAAAATACAACTAAAAAAATTATATGTCCTGATAATATCATGATAATATAATAATCAATGCAAATTTCTTAAGAAATTTTCTGAAACACATGTTTAAATAATATGAACTTTTTTAAATATTAAAAGAATTTTGATCATTGGTTCCTAATTGTTTTGCAAAAGGAAGTTTTAGAAGAGCTAAACCTTTAGGTTTTTTTCTCTCGTTCATATTTTTTCTTGACGTTTAGTTTTTGAAGTTTTCAGAGGAAACCACATTTAAGAAAATCTTACTGAGAAAGATAATTGGTGACCATGGTACATACATATGACTGAAAACTGGAAAAAAAAATTGACTAGTTAATGACTTTCTTCCATAATGTTCACAAGTCTGTCTACCTAAAAAAACTTCATATGTAAGAGTGCACAGACACGTGCACATGGTTAAACAAGACATCTGACTACATATGCTGCACGCTTCCTGAACAAGAAATAAAAGCAGGATCCTTTCACCAATCACACCTGCATTTTGGAGTTACTAATATCTGCTCCATGAGCAATAATTGCTTTAATAAACAAATTGGAGAGACAAATCCAAAGCAGTAATTTCTTTACTGTAGAAATTCAGGAACATAATCCACAAACTAATGTGTTCTTTTCTTCCTCAAAATAAAAGAACACATGCTGTCCAGAGATATGCAGACTACAATATTGAGCAAAGGATAGTGGAAACCAGCACATCATTTCTGTTCAGTATACCAAAAATTTGAAAGGAAGTCCACAATAAAAAACAAAAAAAAGGGATAGAAAAGACACTGAGTTTGTTTTTCTTTCTTAACCTCTTACAAAAATTACTTCAATGATGGTTCTGTTTCCACTTGTACCACAAATATCACCAGTGCTAATATGGTATGTTTCATATTTAATCAACAGATCACTATGTCCTAATCAACTTGAATCCATAAACATGTTGCAGATATAATAGACATAGTCCCAGCTCATATCTAAGATTGTAGAGAAAACATGTAGTTTAACTGCATAGGGCCAAAGTTCAAACAAAGGAAGGTGACTATGCCCAAAAATATTGTCGTTTTACCCTCCAAAATCAACATTGAGTTTATTTTCCTTTTTTAACCTCTTCCAAACATTTATTCAACGATGGTTCTGTTTCCACTTGCACTACAAATACCACCGATGTTAATATGCTTCATATTTACTCAATAGATCAATATGTCCTATTCAACTTGAACCCATAAACAAGTCATAGATGTAGTCTCAGCTCACATATCTAAGATTCTAGGGAAAACATTTAGTTTCACTGCATAGGGCCAAATTTCAAACAAAGGAAAGTGACTATGCCCAACAACATTGTCATTTTACCCTTCAAAATTAACAACTTCTGTTTAAGCTCATTTACTTTAGGAAATTGATTGACCGAGTTGATTGTTAATTTAGCATCTTGTACATAGGTTTAATTGACGACCTAGATGTTTACGTAGTTCCACATCCCTTTCTCATGCACTTACCCAAACAGCTCCATATGTTTCTTGTTCGCTCATCAGAGTGTCGATCACCTGACTACATGACATGCTTCATTCATGAAGACACATAATTATAGTGCATTATCATACATCTAGGTCACATGGGTGCAGGGTGTGGGTACTGATACGGGATGCAGCAAGTTCCAAAAATAATTGGGTGCGGGTGCGGCGAGAGCATATATATATATATATATATATATATATATATATATATATATATATATATATATATATATATATATATTATTTGTTAATATTTTTAAACTTTTTTTTGTCAAGGTTACCTTGAATCGATATATCAATGAACACTTGGCCAAAGCATTTTCCAGAACAGCCAAAACTCATTTGACGGTGTGTCGGGCCGCACCCACACTTGCACAGATGCAGGTGCAGGTGCACCACCATAGTTTGCGCACCCATGTGACTTAGTCGTACATATATAGGAAAATGTAACTAGATAACATGTAAAAACTAGTAGATTATAGCATACATGCATGCGTTACATAACTTACTTTCAATAGTGGACACCGATCTGATCTCCAGGTACCACAAATCATTAAGTAGCTTTTTCGGTAAAAAGTACAACGATATAGACACGTGGATACCAGGTAAAATATTGTGAGACGTGTGAAACTAGCTGATTTGTTTACTAGAATGAAGTTTGCGGCAGATTTGAACTGAGTAGGGAGAAAGATGTGTCTAAAAACATTGCCCATGTGAAGCAAATAAAAGATGAAGAAGAAAGGGGTGAAGAACTGAAACTAACTCGCGTTCAGTCCAACCACGCACAAATCACCCTACATTAAGAAGAGTTTCAATTCCATTTACAAGTCCCAAAATGCAAATTCTACAAGGTGGCCTGTAGCCTTTGGTCCAGACAGAACAACCTCTTTAGACCTAAGAAACCACTTTGTATTACCATAATATCAGCGATCTCATCAGGTAAAGCCATTCTTCAGTGCTAATCAGCTAAAGTGCATTATGAAGTTTCCAAACTTCAAATGTCAACCAACCTAGACCAGTAGCTTGTTGAAGGTAATGGTTCTAAGGTTGTCATGAACTTACCATACAATCTAACCTAAGAAATTTATTCTGAAGCTTCAAACACCACAACATGCAATACTAAATCCTATCCTTTCCCTTTTACATTCGTGCCAGTAACCTGAATAACCTTCTCAGTAACTTTTATAACTATAAAACTATGGCCCCAAGCTCAGAATCTAGCTTTGTTTGGAGAGAAAAGGTATACGAAGTATTGAGACCAGAAGGAAGAAAACAAAAAAATGACCATAATCTTGCGTCGAATGGAGAAGGAAAACCACAAAACAAGACCATACCATCTTCAGCAAATAACGGATATTTCATGATGCATCAAATGAAACTTGATTAGGCAACACAAATGCAGCAAAACGACCATTTTAGTCCCCAAAAGAACAATACCTTAAACACAAATCAGAAAAGAACCGTTTCTGAATAAGAAATTTGGCGTTCCACACATTCTGAGGTGAAAAGAACACCGGATATAAAAAAAAAGAGAAAGGAAATGAGAAAGTGGGTTCTCCATATCTACCTTTGAATACGAGCCGACGCCATAGAGCTTTCCCAGCTCGAAGTCGTTGATGGTGAAGTTCTCCTGAGGCGCCCTGAACGCGAAGTTCCTCGATCTCGTAGCGCCATTACAGCTCTCGTCGCGGCTCCCCGTGTTCAACCCGACCTTCTGCTCGAATTCTCTCTCCATCGTCCCTCTCACTCATCTCTCTCCCTCCCTCCTTCCCTCCCCACCTCCTTCTCCTTCCCTCCCCGCCTCCTTCTCCCTCCCTCCCTCTCTCTCACTCTCCTTCTCTCTCTCCCCTCCCCAACCAATCTCAACGACGACCACCAATCATTCCCTCCCTTGGGGAACGAGGAAAAGGAGGAGACATGCTCCTCTCTCTCTCTCGCTCTAATCCTTTGGGAAAAGCAGCGTTGAAAAGCAGAGGGTGTTGATTCTCGTGGTATTCTCTTTCTCTGCCATTGTTTTTGTTTTTGGTCCTTTTTCTGTTCTGGGTTGTGGTGCTTTTTATGAAGCCCAAGAAGGGTTGGGGAGCCCAGGGAGAGATGGAGGGAAGCAAGGAAGAGAAGAGGAATCTCTCCCTCTCGCCCTGTTCAGAGACGGGGAGAAGGGGGCTCTAGAGAGAGAAGGAGATGGATCATGGATCACATGGCCCGCAATCATTCCACCCATGCTGGTCACCCTTTGACCCCGGCCTGTAGAAAAGCATCTCCACACGTTGCGAATGCAAACCGACCTTCAGTCATCCCTTCCCCCACATATCGATCACCATTATCATCATCTTGTTTCTCATATTATATTAGAGTTCACTCACGTACAGCTAGAATTTACGTGCAGCAAACCAGTTAGGTATTTGCTTTGATAACGCAGTTACATTTTTTTAGTTCTTTTAAAAAATTCTTGAATATGAGACTACTTTCAAGTCATTTACTCACTTGAGATGTAACAGATCTGAACACTTGAGATGGTTGAATTCATATTTGTTTAACTAAATTGAGTTTTGATATGTCAAGCCTGATTAAAGTTTCTCTGCTCTGCCTAACAGCTTTTTAAATGCAAGCAGAAGTTGTTGAGCATGTTACAGATGTTGAGGAGGTACAAAAAGGGGTTTTACCACTACACTCCAAAAGGTTCAAGTCAAGATTCAACTTACCTTTGTAAAGTAGTTTATTAGTGGTAGCTTTGGAAAAGAAGCCAATGAAGCATTTGATCGACCATTCATCTACTATTATTTAACTTAGTTGGAATGAGAAAGGTTTTATGGCACACTTGACTAGGTGAGTTGGCTTAAGCGTAATCGAGGTACAAATAATTTGATACTTTAGCTGCACATCTCCTACTGCAAAGCGTAGTTAAAAATTGTTCTCGAAATACAAGAAAGCAAGTATTACATCAAACTTCATCGAGCTATTTAATTTCAACATTTGTTTTTGTGATTTCCTATTTAATATTGTCAGCCCCACATTCAAAAAATCTGCACACAAATTTAAGGTGAAAGGTATTATTGTGTCAGGTAAACCCTTTATAAATACTAGATATGGGCATTGGCAAATGCCAACTTAGATCTGAACTATGGATAGCTGTCAATAAAGCCAACGATATGAAATAAACAGGGCATTAAGAAGGGAAAACTTCACGAAAGCATGCTCACTTTTTTTGTGGGGATAATAGAAAACCACTCTGGTTTGAATAAGCTGCATTTAACTATTTGAACTGCACAATAAAAGTAGTTCAATGAAAGAGATTCAATTTATTCATGTTCACCATGCCAACTAAGGTTGGCCGTGTTTTTGCAAAATTTTAAATTTGGTTGTGTCTAAATGGGAAGACAATATAACAATTGCTAAGTGCTAAATATAGACAAGAATGCCAACTGCCTTTTACTCAAGTGGTTAGGGATGTGCAAGATAAGAGGAATGTAAACGAACTCAACTATAATAAGTTGTAAGTGCTAACTGAGCTAACTAAATAGATATTGCATACTGGGCTCCTTGGACCCAGATTCATCCAAGTGAACAATATGTTCAATTTTATACATGTTATAGGACTTGAATTTAGTCTGAATTCAGTAGAGTAAGATGGCACAAACAAAATAATTTATACATGCCAAAACAATAATAAAATTAATCTTGCTCTTCGTTGAAGAAAATATAGAGGAAGTGTGTCCATTGTAAGATTGCAAGAGGGCCCAGTGGATCTTCTAAAGGTTTGTAAGGTGTAGTACGAAATCTTCCAAGACAGGATTAGAGGAAATCACACAAAAGAATTTTTCCTAACTTAAGAGCTTTGGGGACAACAATCCTATTTATAGACTTATGAATACCCAACAATGACGATTTTTCCTATAGTAAACTGGATATGGATCATCTCTGTTTTTTACACATTTTAATCCTTACCAAAGAACATGGTACATTTTCTCTCTTATCTGATTACTTTTAAATGGGTCAATCTATTCTGGCAGCCTGTAATACAAAATCATATACATATATATACCCACTAAGTAGATTTCTAACATAATCTTGTACTGAATATGAATTCAATCATTAATTTCATTTGAAATTTCTTGTCCCATTCAACTAATCATGATTGGGATTTAAATAAGATACTTCGATAGCATCTGTACAATTGGCATCCACTTGGATAAGATGGTAGAACACTATCTTACAATGGATTTCACATGGGATCACGCTGAAGGGATGGTGTTCTATGTAGATGAGGATACCCATTAGAATTTGACCATTTATGAAGAATCACAAGTACCTTTCATTCCCTTTTTTCTCCCCTTTAGACAATAAAATTTAATATGAAATAAGTGAATGGTTATGAAAACTTTTTACCATGTTAAAACCACAGGGAAAGGTTTTTAATGTGGATATGAAAAAGGCGGTAAAATTTTTCTTTGCTGATGCACCTTTTACTTCTCCCTTTGACGAGTAAAGATGTTTTTCTAATTTCGATCATAACAGAAAAAGAAGAAGAAGAAAAGAAACTACGTGGTTTGCTAATCATTCTTCTTGGGAAATTGAAAAGCAAAACATGGCCAGGACAAGTTGGTAGGCCATCCTAGAAGAGCGTTAAAGACAATATATATCGCCATCATGGTGGTACACATGCACATAGACCTCTACTTTATGGCTTCAATATATAGGATAATATTAACCGTTCATGTACCATTTTTTTAACATCAATACATTTGTTTTCATATGCAAGGATAATAAAACTTATCAATTAAAGTTGGCAAATCTATACTGTCAACTACTAACATCTAAAATAATTATGTATGTATTATACTGTACTTATCTTTAGCCCCATCAAATTGCTTGTGACGTAGCACCAAAAACAGGCACATGTTATTTATCACTGCCATAGCTCTTGTCAAATACACATAATTCTTTATTATTTCTTAGCAAGTTGGATAGGCAATATAAATGCAACCATGAAGAAGGCGAGATTCTTTGGTGACAAATACATGCACAATTCTCCATGGAAGGTAAAAATTGGAAGAAGACACTTTTTTTGGGGTCAATTTGTGGTATAAATAGAAATCCAATAGAAAGCAATATATTTTAGTAAGACAAATTAATGCATTCCCATCAACTTGGTGTCAACATTGCAACCATCTATTTTGAAATCTAATATATATTAAATGTGTTTTAGTTACCTCCATAAAAAACTGTATTTAGTGTAATATTTCCTTTAGCCACTCCTTGTAAAAGCTCATGTTTATTTTATTTTTATTACTTACTTAGGGGAAACTGTCTTTTGCTTAAGACCACCAAGGTCATATCCTTATGTTTCTAAGGTTCTACTTTGCTTTAGGATCTTGGTGAACTTACAGTACATTATTCAACTTGAGTGTTGGTTTTTCGCAATTTGCAGCTCAGAGGAGTAACACACCAAAGCATGACAACGACCACAAGGTTTGAACCTCAGACCTCCTGAGTGTGAGCTGCTTTGCCACCTAGTTGCACTACACCCTTGAAGCAAAAGCTCATGTTTAATCTCTCTCTCTCTCTCTCTCTCTCTCTCTCTCTCTCTCCTTAATAACATGTACTTTTTTGAAAAATAATCAAAGTGGTCAATTGCTCATCAACTTACTATAGTTAAGGAGAACAATACCATATGTATTATGAATCCCATCCGGGAAAGCCCCATCCCTTTTATTGCAACAAAAAATAGCAAAGCATACAAACACAAGGAAACCCATAACAAAGCCTAACAATGAGGGTAAGCACAGCCTGTTATGACCAGATTACAGAAGAATTTACAGCTATATAGGAGTTCAACAAACTAAGAACATCAAGAGCTGGATTACAGTCATGAAACTTTATTCTCCCCATAAAAGCATAATTGGAACCACCAAATGTCCCCTTGCAACCAAAAGTTTTGGTCACTTTTTTTAAACCAGCATGCCATTTAGCATGGCCAGCCACCACAAGCACATTTTTTTTTACTAATATTGCATAGAAAATCCCTCAGGAACTGCATAAAATCCTCCAGGGACCATTTCTGATTAAGAACAAATAGTGATCTCTGACATGAGACTTAGGCCATTCTTCTTCTTCATAACAAGTCCAATCTTCCGCACAAATTTTTGTTCAATGCAAATAGTTTGCAAAACAACATCCATTCCATAAAAGGATGGCCTTCCATCTGGTCGAATTCTAGTATTAAACCTCACAAGTGCCTCCTTTCTAAACTTTTCTGCCCGTGGAACATTCAGGATTATACGTTTCATATAACTCCAAAGAGAGAATTATAATTCCTTTGTGGTACAGCCCTTGTTATTATGGTAACACTCATTCCTAGCTTTCCAGAATTTCCATATAACCATAAAAAAAAACCAGTCTCCAACTTCTTTTCATCCAACCACCCTTAAAAGTTCTCGACCACCGTGAAGTCATTGCATCTTCTAAATCAGATGCCATCTGACTAACATTAAATCTTCTTTCCAAGAAACACCATATCCTTTTCGCAGCTTTACACTGTACAAAAAGGTGGGAAATGGGCACTTCTACATGCTCACGAATACAAGATCTGTTCACCAATCTTATACCCCTGCGGTGCAATCTAAGTAAACTTAGTAGGCGATCTTCCAAGCTAAAAAAAAAGATCGAGGGACACAACATCATTACTCCATTTTGCAATTCTCCAAGAAAATGCCCTTAACCTTCATAATCTCATAGACATATCTTCTACTCAAAGATGCAACCTCCACATTGCCCCACCACAACTTATCTTCCTCTTCATTCAAATTGATATGTCTGGCCACATAGGTGACTCATTGGGATGCTTTAAACACTACGTGATTAATTATGAATTCCTTAATAGCTATATGCACCGTCTGACCAAAGTATCTATGAAGTAAATCATGGTTATAATTATTAAAAAGAAAAGACAAAATTTGTCATCCCCAATTGTCTACCGACAATTTAACTATTCTATCATTACCAATCTTCCAATGTATCAAATGTTTCACTTCCTCCTATCCCCATAAAATGCCACTCCATCCGCTTGAGATTCTTGGACTATGTTTACAAGTCCAAATACCACCACGAGAAAGATAATTCTGTCTCATAAATTTGGCCCAAACAGAATTTGAAAGTAAAACCCGAATATTCAAGTAGATCATGCAAGATCCATTCATGACTCTAGATCTTAAGTTTTTTAATCTAGTCCCCCTTTCTTCCAAAAGAAGGCAAAGCTGGGACTAACTCAACAGACGAAATCTTCTATGCTTTTTTACCTCTGCCCAAGAGAACTTAACAACCTTCTTTTTCAATGTAAGAAATTACTGGGTTTGGATGCTTAAAGCTCATCATCTAATAACCCACTATTTTGTGCAAAATATATTTAATCAACATTGATCTTCCTGAATAAGATAGATACTGATTTTTCCTACTAGTTAGTTTCTTTACAACCTTATCTTTTAGCCCTTGGCAGTATTTAACTTTTAATTTCCCTGTAAAGAGGGGAAGTCTCATCTAAGTGGGAGCTTCAAGACATTACAACCCATAAGAGCTGCTATTTCATTACATTCTTCATCTGCTAGATGAAAGGGGACAAATATTGATTTTTATGGATTAATAGGAAGGCCAACACCACCTTAAATCCTTTGAGGACAGATTTAATACATTCCAAAGAAATTTTCTTAGCCGTTGAGAAAATTATCACATCATCAACAAAAACACGAGGGACATAAATCCTTCTTCTTTGAGCTTCAAATTCAATGACCAACAAGAACCCAAAAGGGAAATATGATCTCCCTAATTGTTGAATTCCACTTTGACATTCAAAGAATTCACCGCTGTTCCGTTGACAAGGGCTGCAAACGAAGGAGAAGTTACACACCTCATTATTCTATCAATTCAATGCCTACAAAAGCCAAGACATTCAAGAGCATGTTCCAAAAAGCTCCATTCGAATTTATCATACGCTTTGGTAATGTCTAATTTCATCATTGTTTTGCCTTTGATTTTCCATGCTATTCATTAAATCATGAATTAGAACTAGTAACACTAGGCTTTGAACGACATAACCATTATCTTAGTAATGACCTTATAAATGACATTACAAAGGGTATTGGGCGATAGTCCTTTATATTCACAGCTCTGAAATTTTGGAATAAGAGATATAAGCCTTCTATTCACCTTTCGCACCAATTTACACAACATAAAAACAATCCATAACTGCTTTGGAGATATCCCAAGTCCCAACCCAATATGTGCAGTATATTTTTTATAAAAATATGTCCCAAATCCATCTGGGCATGGGGCTTTTCCATTAGCCATACTAAAAAGGGCTTTCCTCACCTCTTGTGGTTGCACAAGAGGCAGAAGGGCTCTATTATCTTCATCAGTGACTCTTGGTCCCTCAAAAATCCTCTGTTTTGCACAGAAAACTTTGCTTGCCTGAAAATAATTCAACAAAATAATCCCTACATCCTGCAGAAATTTGCCAAGGGTCATCCAACTTCCTGCCATGAATTTCCAACGTAGATATTTTCTTTTTGAAACAGATTTTTCACCTGACTTTAAAAAAATGCTGTGTTGTTGTCACCTTCAAGAAGCCACCGTGCCCTGGACTTTTGTTTCCAAACCAACTCTTCCTCAAGCAAGCATTTGTCTAGGGATGTCAATATGTCCGATCTATCTGATTCGAAAAAATCGAATATGAAAAAAAAAAAACATGTGATTAAGAAATCAGATCGGATTCAGATTTAATAAATGGCATCCGATCAGATTCGGATATACATAAATATCCGATCAGATTTGGAAACAAATTAGGATCAGATTCATTTTTAGACAAATATCCTGTATCTAATGCTATTAAATTTTGAAAATTAGTGAAATCCAGTTCAAAATTTGGATTATGATTCAGATATAAATATAAAAAAAAGATTCAGATCGGATTCAGATTGTAAAATCAGATTTTAGATTCGGATTCGGATATGACTTTCCTTTATTCGAATTTGAATCCAAATATGTGAATATTTGAAAAAGTAGGTATGATTAAAGATATATCCGATCCGAATCCGATCCGTTGACATCCCTACATCTGTCCAGCACCTTCCTTAATTGGTGTCCTACAAACCTGGCCATTCATGGTAGGTTGAAAAATTTCTAACTCATACTTTAAAGCAGGAATTTCTACGGGATTTTTCCAAAAAAAAAAAATTAGAGTTCCACCTTAGAGGGAGCAGGGCACATATTCCAAATTTTTTAGAACTCTGATCATTCTACAACCATAGGCCGGAGCTACCCAACAATCTTTAATCATCTGTTCATGGTCATCTCATCCCTCATCATCCAGCAGCTCAAAAATCTAAATAGAGATTTACCATCACCGCGGGAAAACCTCTCATTAATATTTAAGAGAAGGGCACGGTATCAGGTATTGTCTTTGGAAAGAGTACACTTAGGTAGTGTTTGATGGGCAGGTATTACACTGTAGCAATGGAATAATATTTTAAATTTAAAAAAAATTCCTGCGTATCAAACGCAGAATTATATTTTCGACCGTTTAAGTCGATTCCGGAATAATGTTTCCGGAAACATTAATGAAAACTTCATGTTCACATTATGCCACCACATAGTATTAAGACCATAGTCACATATAACGTCTCAGAGTTTTAAACGGTGAGGTACAAATAAAAAATAAAAAATAAAAAAAAACTGTTTGACATAAAAAAAAACTAAAAAAAATGTCATTTTTAACGTTTTCTTTAAAAACTCGTTTTTTTTAGTTTTAAACAGCCATTTAATTTTTCATGTTTTTTTTTTCAAAAAGAACACGTTTTATGTGACTATGATTATTAACAATCGCCAGTCAAGTTGGCATCTAACATTTTCCTCTTCCAATCTGTTATTAGACCAAGTGTATGAACATCTTGGATCATTTATAATTTTCGGACGGCCATTATTAAGAGATTTGATAAAATCTTTACAAGAACATGCATTAGGGGCACGACCACTTCCGCTGGGCCGTTCAATTAAAGCCCTAGGATGTTTATATCAGGATACATATCAAGCAAAAATGCATTAAACTTTTGTCTAAAAGTTACTGTAGATGATTCCAACAAAGAAAAATTACATTAGAAAAAACTTCACGTTCACGAATGTAGATGTTTTTAGGAACAAAAATCTTTCTCAAATGTCTAAATTGTATCATACAAAAATAGAACGGGCATGTGCAAAGGCTTTTTCGTTTGTTCATTCTATTACAGATGGATGTAATGATTTTTTTTTTCCTTTCAAATTTCGTTTATGTAAATGGTGTTTATATTACAGTACAACATAGATGCTTCATTATCATTTTACCTCATAGCAGAAGTGTATTTTTGCTTGAGAGACATCAAGTAAGTTATGCATCCAGTGAGTTTTATGCAGGGGAGGAAGCAGATGTGGACATTGCATGGGAAATTGCCCACACTGACCCAAAAAATGCTTATTTTTAAATTAATAATTCAGGTTAATTTTTCTCATTTATATTCAATCTGATCTTGATGGTCCTTCTTAATACCTCTTAACCAAAATTTTCAGGCTCTTCCTGGATTTATGTGCAAAAGTTTCCAACTTAAGTCACAATTTTTTCCTTTGTATCAATAGGAAATCTGAGATACCTGGAACTAAAGGATATCAAAAAAATAATAAGTTTAATAGGGTTGTAATACAATTTCCTTTATGGCTAAGTTGAGTTGAACAAAAGGCCTAATATGAGCTTAATATAACAATTAGTTTTGTTAATTAAAAAAAGGGCTAAAGGACAAGTAAAAGATAATGATCACTTTACTTTTCCACCATGGTCATTGGGAAAATTTAGCTCCAATCTTGGAGAGGTTTATCATATATATTTTAGAAACCCTTAACCAATTCGGCAATAGAAAATTGAAAGAAAGTACATCTTTAACTTTTTAGTCTCTGGTTATGTCATATTACTTTTTTTTTTTTCTAAGCGTCATATTTTTTGCTTGATATTTTAGTTTGAGTTCGACAAGGCCCATACAATGCCCTCTTGTTTTCAAATACACAAATAGAAAAAAAAAAGGATTGATTTGAAGGACGTAGCTTAGTTGGTTGAACTGGTAGATTGATTAAAATTCGGTCATCAGTTTAATTCTTGTAAATAAGAGGACTACAATGATGGATGAGTGACATTCTAATTCAACCATTTCCAGAAACAGCTCTAGCAAAAAAAAAAAAAAAAAAAGGAGAGGCTTTCAAGCTAACAGAACCCTTAAATAGCAAAAGCGGCACTTTTGGGAAATTCTTATTAAAGGCCAACCTTTTATTATAGTTTCAAATATGGGTTGTCACCTTTCCAATTTTTCCCTTCAGCGAGGAAATAGAGGTTTCAAGTTTCAAACATGTGTTGAATTCAAAATTTACCAAATTCAATTTAATCGGAACATCCTTAATCAGATTTAAAGTTAGACAGAAGTTTTTTAAACCATATCTAAATCCAACAGGTGCAATATCCGACCTTTACACAAAATGGCCATTACCACATTTCTAACATGAATTAGAAGTCAAATACTTGAACCATATACCAAATTTGAATCTGAATAGAATTTTTTATCCTTTTTTTTTTATTAGATCTGGCTAAATGGATTCGTTTCTGGATTAGTAATCAAATTTCATGATTGACCTACCGATTATTAAGCACACAAGGTCAACTTAAATGAAAAGGGGTTATAGTTAAATCAGAGAAATTCACCCTTCAAATTTTTGCTAAAAAATTATTTTAGATGAAACATGAACATCCTATATATTTATAAAAACTATTTTGATATAAACATGCTTTGAATCAAGTTGTTTTTATGAAAAATGTTGATTTTTCTATTTAAAAAGTATTGATGTTATGGGAGCCATTCGTTTATGGTTACTTATTAAAACCCAAAAAATGATCAACTTAATACATATTTTACATCAACCTATCCTTAAGATCATATTGGTAAGCTTAAATTTCAAAAGAAAAAAAAAACACTTTAAATATCATATTTAACGGGTCTGGTTTTTGTCCCCCATCTATTGGTCTGGTTTCTAACAATCACTCGTTAAATCATGACATGTTCGGAATTGTGAACACTTGTGATTTTCAGCAATATCACCGTTTTAAATTACAACGTATTTCTCCGCAACAATCCAGCTGGCGTTTATGCCTACATCAATTTATTAAAGGAAGGGTTTACAAGAAATGTTTATAAGAATGAGCTGAAGACAATAAGTCTACAGCGAAGAGAACAATGCATCAGCAACATCAAGAGCAGGGGAGCAATAAGAAACAGAAATTATCACTGCGTAAAATGGGATCCAACCAAACCATTGGATAAAAGGCTTCCTTCCCTGCTGCTCAGTCAAGAGTTGGAGCCAAGAAAACTGTTTTGAAACGACAATGATTTTCAGCGGGATTACAGGATAAATTCTTCCTAAGGCGTCATTGAGACCTTCAAATGCATGGGACAAGTCTCTTGTCCAAGACTGGCCGGAACTCAGGCGAAAGCAGGAGGTCGACTTGAATCTGCTGCCAGCACACAGGAAAGTGGTGCCATTACGTTTAATAGAGACTATTTGGATACAAGCTGATTGTTCTTCTATCTTTGGCCAGTCTTCAGCAGTGATACCAGTTTTTAGCCAAATGGCATGCTTTGAACTCTTTCTCTTTATACCGGAGAGCATTACGAAAATCTTTCTCGCAGAAGGTTAGCGTTAGGGTGCCTGAGTTCTTCTATGTGTTGTTCTCTCCTTTTATTTATTATTATTTTTTTGTGCTTCTTGCACTTTTCTTCCCACCGAAGGAACGTGTACTGGTTTTCACGACAATCTTGTTCTGTTATGACAAGGAACTGTGGGTGCAGAGTTGAATTTTCATGCATTATAATGATTTTTCAGTGGAAGTATCCACGGTATTTTGATGCCATCTCGAATTTCAAAACCTAGGAAAAATCTTTCTGGGTCCATTTGAGTAGGCAAGTGGCCTAAGAATATGATGGGACAAGTCGAATTTCTCAATTCGATAACAGTTTTTGCTCTTCTGCTACCTCCCCTGGTTTTAAACATTGCTTTTTTTAGCCACCCTCCCAACCTTACAAATATAGGCTACACTGTTGCTCACTCCCATGTACAACCTCTTGTAGACCACTGTGATGAGATGGAAGATCCAACTTTTTCTTCTCTTTCTAGAAGGGATGGAGTGAGCGTCGTAGCCAAGGATGAATTGCCTATAATTTTGCCTGCAAAATTTAGCATTCAAGGCTAAAAACTTTGGAAGGTTTGGCCTTTAATCTAGGGAAATATATCTTAGGTGACTGGTCTTTGGCTACATAAACTGCCTCTATTTTTGTTTTCTCTTGATCTTAAAAGCAGCCAACTGTAGTCATGGTTGGTCTCATCTTGTAAGTTTCTTATTGAGGTAATGTTTTTATTTCCTTTTCTATGTTCAGTTATTGATTGTAGACTTGTAGCTCTCTCTCCTACATTCATTATGCTCTACATTCCCTTCTGCACTTCCACCCTCACATCTGCCATCTCTTACAGGTTTACTCATTATTCTCCACATCTTTATTCTTGGTACTGCTCAGAGACAAAATCATCTCCCTTAAATTGCTAGTTCTTGTTGATGGATCTTATGTTTCGGGTCTGGGTCCGTATCTGACCCGTTGTGTTGCCCTTGTTGGGCACTACTTAAGTCATGTAACCCTAATCCTTAAGTGTAATGAAAATTATTAGGAGAGAGAGAGTCTGGCTGCTAGTGGGCACCAACTCCTCCTCATTCGTGGTTTTTTCTCCCTCGTGTTGAGGGTTTTCCACGTTACATCGTGTTCCTTGTTTTTCTTTCTCCCCTTGTTCGTATTTCTACATGGTATCAAAGCCGTGAAGTTCCGGCGTTACTGTTCATCACCCGACACTGTTCATCACTTAAGCCTGACACTGTTCATCTTACGCCTGGCACTATTCACTGCTCATCGCACGACAGACGCCTGCTGCTTCACCCGACGCCTTCGCCTCACCGCCCGACGCTTGCGACTCCGTCAACGGAGACGGACGTCTCTGCCTTCGCCCGATGCCTCTACCTATCCGTTCGGCGACGCCTGTATCTCCGCCCGACACCTCTGCCTCCGCCCGGCGCCTCTACCTCTCCGTCTGGCGACGCCTCTGCCTCAGCCCGACAGCTCTGTCTCCGGCAACGCCTCCGCCTCTGCCTCTGGACTACCTAGTGCCGCCCGACGGTCTGCCTCAGCCCGACACTTCTGCCCGCCCGACGGTCTGCCTCACCCAGCGCAGCCCGACGCCGCCTGACTGTGTCTCTGCCCGGTTCCGGCGACCTGGTCTGTCCTGCTCCCTGCCGCCTGACTGTGTCTCTGCCCGGTTCCGGCGACCTGGTCTGTCCTGCTCCCCATCTGCTTTGCCCGGTGTCTGCCCAGGCTGCTGCCGTTCCCTGTTTTGTTTGTCGCACCGGTTGGTCCCTATGGCAGCCTCTTCCTCGTCGACTGTCAATCAAACTGAAATCAGGGGTGTTAGATCTGAGAATGTTCCCATGCAGGTCATTAATCTTCGCCTCACAAATGAGAACTATTTCTCGTGGTCGCCGGCTATGACTATGGGGATTGCTGCTCGCGATCGAATGACCTATATCGATGGGAGCAACCCTGAACCAGCAATAACAAGTGGTGTGTGGCGTACTGGGTTCCTTGAGGATAATCAAGTGAAAACTTGGATTGTCAACTCTGTCTCCCCCGAGATTCAGCCCCTGATCCTTCGGAAGAAGACTGCACGGGACATGTGGGTGGTCCTAGAGCAAATGTATGGCCAGAAGAAAACGGCCATTCACACGTATCAAGTAATGAAGACAGTTTATACCCTCCGCCAAGGGAACTCTTCTGTCGCAGAATACTATGGGGCTTTGAAAGCCAAGTGGGAAGAACTTGACTATCATTCTGATATTCCGTGGCACTATCCCCAAGATCAGGCACTTCATATTGCCCAGGAATGAAAAAACAGAGTGTTCCTCTTTTTAGCTGGCTTAAATGATGAGTTTGAAGGTGTTCGTAGTCAGATTCTAAATTCTAGAGAGGTACCCAGTATTGAAGATGTTTACTCTTGTGTCGAAGCGGAAGAACAGAGAAGGCTTGTGACCAATGAAGGTAAGAGGGATCTTATGCCCTCTCATGAGCGGTCAGCTCTTGTGAGTCGTGGGTTTGGCAGCTTGACTAGAAACCTTCGTCGATGCACACACTGCAAGAAGACGAGTCATATCGTGGACTATTGTTGGGATCTCCATCCAGACAGGAAGGGTACCAGAGGACGGCCTCCTATTGGGAAGACGTCTATGCCTGAGACGTCCAAACCCAGTGGTGAAAAACTTTCTATTTCGGCTGACCAGCTTCGTGAGCTAAGGGCATACTTGGGCAGAATTGATATCATTCATATCGAGCCATCAGAGGAAGCTAAGGCAAATCAAGCTCTTGCAGTTATTGGCGATAAAGGTAACTCTTCTGTGGGGGAATGGATTGTCGATAGTGGTGCTACTCATCACATGACAGGTAATCCAAAATTGTTTCATGAGTATAAGTTGTCGTCGGGAAGGAAACGTGTTTCTCTTGGAGACGGTTCCTCTACCTATGTGGCAGGCGAAGGAACTTTGTCCTTGTTGGACAAATTCCATGTGCAGGGTGCATTACATGTTCTTCAGTTTCCTTTGAACCTCTTGTCTGTCAGTAGACTCACTAAAGAATTGACTTGTGAACTTATTTTCTCTGCCGATCGTACCCTATTTCTACTACTTGTGTTAATGAAGTTTTTTCATTGATTCATTCTGATGTTTGGGGGCCTTCAGGAATTTATACCCGTCAAGGTTTTCAATATTTTATTACCTTCATTGATGATTTCTCTCGTGCCACTTTTGTGTACTTGTTAAAAGACCGCAGTGAGGTCCCTCATATCATTGAGACTTTTATCCTGCTTGTGCAAACCCAATATGGTGCAAATATTAAAACTTTCCGGTCTGATAATGCCTGTGAATATATGTGTCAGTCAGTTGAAGAGTTTCTTAGACAAAGGGGGATTGTTCATGAAACCTCTTGCAGTTATACCCCCCCTCAAAATGGGGTGGCTGAAAGGAAAAATCGTCAGCTTCTGAATGTCACCAGGGCACTTTTGTTTCAGAGAAATCTTCCCAAACACTATTGGGGTGATGCCGTTCTTACTAGTGCATATCTCATTAACTGCATGCCCAGTCGTGTTCTGAATGGTAGGACCCCTCACTCGTTACTTCCTGGTAGTCGTCCACCATTTCTCCTTCCTCCTCGTGTTTTTGGGTGTGTATGCTTTATCCATGATCACAGTCCAACTGTCAAGAAACTTGATCCCAGGTCTATTAAAGGTGTCTTTGTTGGCTACTCTTCTACTAAAAAAGGATACAAATGTGTCAATCCCATTACCGGCCGTGTTTATGTTACGAGGGATGTTACCTTTTTGGAACATGCCTCTTACTTTGGTGAGAATCCTCTTCAGGGGGAGCAGTCTGTGGGCAGGGAAGAGTATTCTCAGAGACAGACACTCCAATTTACAGACTTATTGGACTACAGGAAAGCTACATCCCTTACTGTTGTTGATGTGCCTGAGAATGAGGAAGGTTGTAACACTGGCATTGAGAAGGAAGGAGCCCCTCGGTTGTTTGGACAGGTATACTATAGACATGGTACTCAGGCATAGGTGACTACTTCCAATCCCAATGCCACTCCTTCCCTAGATGAACCAAGTCCTACTGTGGAGATTCTTGGTGAGGATGAAAAGACGAATGAAGATCTTCCCATTGCCCTAAGAAAGGGTGTCAGGTCATGTACTCAACACCCCATTGGTAATTTTGTATCTTATTTCAGACTTGAAAATGATTACAAGTGTTTTGTTTCTTCTCTTTCTTTGGCTGTGATTCTTAGGACTATTGCTGAAGCTCAAAGTGATTCCAAGTGGGTTGATGCAATGGAAGATGAAATGGATGCCTTGAGGAGAAATATGACTTGGGAAGTGGTGAAGATTCCAGAGGCTGCGCATTTAGTTGGATCCAAATGGGTGTATACTATCAAGTACAAACCAGATGGAAGTGTTGAGAGATATAAAGCTCGTCTGGTGGCCAAGGGATTCAGTCAGAAGTATGAAATTTATTACTTGAAAACCTTTGCTCCTGTAGCAAAAATGAAGACAGTTTGAGTGATTATGTCCCTTGTTGTGATGAAGGAGTGGAAGATGTATCAACTAGATGTCAAGAACACATTCCTTAATGGTGATCTCGAAGAAGAAGTTTACATGCATATGCCTTCAGGGTATGAAGAACCAGAGAAATGTTGTAAACTAAAAAAAGCTTTATATGGCCTTAAGCAATCGCCTAGAGCATGGTTTGAACGACTGAGACAAGTAATGCTACATCATGGGTACAAACAAGGAAATGGAGATCACACTCTATTTGTGAAAAAGAAGGGGAGCAGGTTACTCTCTTGCTTGTCTATGTGGATGACATGATTGTCACAGGAGATGATGAGGAGGAGATTACCAAGCTAAAAGGGTTACTGGCTACTAAATTCGATCTCAAAGATCTTGGCAAGTTGAGGTATTTTCTGGGTATGGAGATCGCTAGATCTAGCAATGGTCTTGTACTAAACCAAAGGAAGTACACACTAGATTTGCTGAAGGAGACTGGGAAACTGGGATGTAGACCTGCTCCTACCCTATATGATGCAGGGCATATAGAGATGGGAAGCCACTCTGTGAAGCAGACAAGGGAAGATATCAACGTCTGGTTGGGAAGCTGATATATCTTACCCTCACGAGACCAGATATTACTTTTGCAGTAAATGTTTTGAGTCAATTCATGCATGCTCAACTGATGCACATCTAAAGGCTGTGGACAGAGCACTATGCTACCTGAAGAAAAATCCTGGCAAGGGACTTCTATATGTGAAACAAGAAACTGTGGAGATCGAGGGGTATTCTGATGCAGATTGGGCAGGTTGTGTTGATACCAGACGGTCTACTACAGGGTACTGTGTTTACTTGGGAGGAAACCTTGTTGTATGGAGAAGCAAGAGACATGAGGTTTGCTCTAGATCTAGTGCAGAGGCAAAATATAGGGCAGTTGCTATGGGAGTGTCAGAGTTACTGTGGTTGAAGATTTTACTAACTGACATTGGAATAGAGACTGAAGGACCCATGAAGACGTATTGTGATAACAAGTCTGCCATCAACTTAGCCAACAATCTTGTTCTACATGACAGAACGAAGCATGTTGAAATTGATCGCCACTTCATTCGTGAAAGAATTGAGGCGAAAGAGTTGATCTTACCCTACATGAAGTCTGAAGACCAAACTGCAGATGTTCTGACGAAAGTTCTTCCTTCGGCTTCATTTGAGAGGAATGTATCCAAGTTGGGCATGTTTGATATGTATGCCCAACTTGAGGGGGAGTGTTGATGGATCTTATGTTTCGGGTCTGGGTCCGTATCCGACCCGTTGTGTTGCCCTTGTTGGGCACTATTTAAGTCATGTAACCCTAATCCTTAAGTGTAATGAAAATTATTAAGAGAGAGAGAGTCTGGCTGCTAGTGGGCACCAACTCCTCATTCGTGGTTTTTTCTCCCTCGTGTTGAGGGTTTTCCACATTACATCGTGTTCCTTGTTTTTCTTTCTCCCCTTGTTTGTATTTCTACAGTTATAATAATATCATTGTGCCATAAACACAGTCTCACGGTGTACTGCTTCAATCATGCTGCTCATAGTCTCATGACTTTGGAATAAAGCGACCACCTCTATTTATGGGGGTGTTGGTGGCTGAAGCAGGGTCATGGTGAATGGCCGAGTCACGACCAACACCACTCATGATGAAAAAAAAAAACATAGTGAGATCTAAGATGGGCTTACCTATGGCTGCAGGCTCATCACAGAAATTTTGCGTAAGTAAATGCTATATTTCACTTATGAGAAAAGTGAGTGATATGAGTATTCTATTGTTAATGATAAAGTTGAAAGGCAACCGTTCTAGAAAGATTCAAAGAAAGAATCCCAACAAGATCAATCAAAATTAATGATAAGGGAAACTAAATCTAATTTATTTTCTTTTATCATTAATTTTGATTGACCTTGCTGGAATTCTTTCTTTGAATCTCTCTAGAACGGTTGCATTTCAACGTTATCGTTAACATCTATACTTCTTTACAAGTCTGCAACCTCCAGATGAGTCTAACAGTGTCTGCCAGAATGCTAGCGATCCATCCATGCAACAACTGGCCAGATTTTCTCCTCGCTAAATAAGCAGGATTAGCAATTTCTTCAACACCTCCACTATCAAGTTCACATGGAATCTTCAATTGTGGCATAAAACCTCTCCATCGATCAATGCCACCATTTTTTTTTTGGCTTTTTATAAGAATATTCTGTTGTATTTTCTATTGAAGAGAGTTGGATTGATTCAATTTAATCATCACAAAATTTGCAACATGGACATTGCAGGAAAAATGATGTGGGGCCAAAATGGTTTGAGAAGCTACCATTGGAACCAGAGTTTACGAAGAAATATATCTCTACTCTGATACCAAAGAAAAGCCAGAGAAAAGAAAGAAAACATGGAATTAGTTTGGTAACTAGAAATATAAAGAAAACCGGAATTAATGTGGTTAGGTGATCGGTGCACCTACATCCAATAGCAAACTGATTATTGTCCACAACACAAGCCCTAGCCAATAGCCTTGTTTGTTGTAGTGCCCTTGGCCTCCGCTTTTGCTGTCAACTCCCTCCGCGGCCGAAAGAAGTGCCACCATCTACAATAGAAGCATCTCAAGGATCCAAACGAGTTAAGCAAGGCGAGTAAGTTGATCTCGAGCTCTGTCGATTGAGTTGAGCTCAAGCTAGCATTGTGATGCTCAACTAGAGCTTGAGCTGAGCAAAATAAGAGTTGAGTGTGTAGCTCGAGCTGTCCGAGCTTGTGCTCGGTTCACCTCGTGCACATCCTATCTAGGACTCTTTTAAATCAAATCCTAGAGTTAATTTTCTCCAAAAGCATTATCTCGTACAAGTTGTTGTATGTTGAAAGTATGCCTTCAGTCGCTTAGTCATGAAAGTTTGTTTTGTTTCTTATACTTAGTAGTTATTTTTCAATGAAATATTAAGCCTTTATCTGGGGTCATCTTAACCTTCATAACATGCAAAATTTACTTATTTGATAGTTTTTACATTTGAAAGATGACAATGAAATGTCTTTTTTTTTACCTTGCCATATAGAGAAGAAAATTGGTATTGCTAGTTAAAACTGAGATAATTTGTCACCATAATTCTAACACAAACATCTCGTTCTGATTAATTTTCCACAAGAAACAGTGGAGGGAAAGGAGAAAAATCCATCACCATGTCTGCAAACAGCCAACGTGATTCAACAGCAGAGAAAAGAAAACAGAGAGGGACTTTAAATTCAGGAGTGGTGTTTTGCCTGTCCATCACTAATAAGAGAGAAAATTATGGTGCTTGTTCATCATAAGTATGACAACATGTATGTTTTTTATTGGAGTGTGATCTGTATGTTAATAATCTAATCTATGCCAAGCTTATCAGCCTAGAATGGATCTTGATTGAGTTTTTGCATTAACAAACTCCACATCCAACTCATCCAAAGTCTGGAATGATTGCAAACTTGGCTTCCATTTAGATGATAGGACTGTCCCTCTCCCTCTTACTCTCTTTTTAATTTTGACTTGTTTTTTCATGTTGTTGAGTCATGTTGGACATTTGCAGACATGGCAGCGGCTTTTTCTACTTCCCTCCATTGTTTTCTTGTGGCAAATTGCTGAGTGCGAGATGTTGTGTTGGAATTATGGTGACAAATTATCTCAGTTTTAACTAAGGAATCCAACTTAATTTCTTCTCTTTGATATCCGCTTTCCTAGGATGGTAAGACAAATATCCAGCAGTACTGGGTGTCTGCAAGTAGATATAACTGCATGAACCATGTACTTTGCCTAGTTCATGTTTTAAATATGAGAATCACTTCCTCTAAGACCAAAATTTGTTTACTACCTTGAAATTTCTTCTAATGCCTTCTTGCATGGTATTCTTAACATTAACTTTGGCAATTAGAGAGAAACCAGTACATGATATACTCACGCTAGCAGGCGTTAAGGACAACAGGTTCTTGCTTTGAATGTTTTATATTCTTTTGCATGTGAAATAGGAAGGGTGAGAGGGAGTTGGAAAGAGAAGGTTTGGGTTTCACAAAAGTTTCAGAAAAAGAGATAGAGAAGCCGCCGATTGGACTGATGGACCTTGTCATAGATCTAGATGAAGAGTTGCAGCATAACCTCAAGGATGACTATTGTGTGCACTATTGTATCTTACAAGTCATGGTCATTTATTGCCCAAAAAATGAATAAGAGCGCAAGGGCATGTGCTACCAAGAAGAAGACAATAAAAGAGGAGCCAGAGTTGCACCATTTGCTGGAGGAAGAGTAAGACTGCTTTTAGCAAGAACAAGGATAGGGTTGCCTTATTATTTGAGTCTACTTTTTGGAGTAGGGATGCACCACTGCCACTTTTTGTTCAGATCTGCAGTGACCATGATCGTTCTTGGATCATTGTATATGGAACAGAAATTCTTAAATAAAAAAGGAGGCAATCACCCACATAAAAAATGTCTAGTTTACAAGTTTTTCTAAAACTAAAAAAGGATTTGGTTCCATCCAGACGGCAAAGGGAAACTTGTCTATAAACCCATTAATAAGAAGATCAAACAATAAGAAAAATATAAAAATAAAAAAGAAATAAAACACCAATTGAGAACATACAAAAAAATTAGCTTTTCATGACATTCAGAACAACTTCTTCATACTATACAATGAGAAGAAGAGACCAATGAATTGTGTAAAGAAGAATTTGATATTTGTATTTTATAGCCAAAGTGCCAACTTCATATGGTAATTATAGATTCAAAAGAATTAAAGTGAAACCATAGCAAATGAGGCAATTATAGATTTGAAAAAATTGGGACTTTGTATGACTTATTACTTTTTTAGCATAATAATTGTCTTTTATAAGTAAATTTATTTTCATACCTTGTGTCGAGAAAATATACATTTGAGGAAAATGAGTAATAGGTAGGAGGAGTTGAATTTCATTGTCATTTGAAGCTATGAATAGGATGCATGCTGTTATTAATTGACTAAATCTTTTAATCTTGCAAACATGATTACAACCTATTTTGGCTGACAATTTTTCCACATTCAAAAGGATTGGCATAAAGGGCGGGAGCCAGACCCGTTAGGGGCCATCAAAACCATTGGGGGCCATATTAATGATGAAATATCAATTAGAAGGCCAACATTGTGTCGATAGCATAAACATTTTAAAAGAAGTATTAAACTTTAAACCGTCCCTTTTGCAAAGCTAAAAAAGCTACAGCTTGATACAACTTCCCTTCTAGTCCCACTATATTCTGCCGTCACATAATGATGGTACTGCAGCAGTAGCACTGATGAGTAATTACTACAAAAAAAGAGGGTTCACTGATGTTCAAATGGTGGATTGAGGCAACAAAAAAAGGGCTGCCTTTAATGACGAGAGAACAAATACTGTCATTAAAACCTTATCATCGACATGCAAGTCATACTCACCTGTAAAGACACCTATAGAAAGCCCATCCATAAAAGGGCAAATCCCTACTGATGTAGTCTCTCTTTTTCTCAATGGTGTTGCATCGGCTGCGACTGATACATGCCCTTCTGTTTGCATTGGCCATGGTTGTTGGTGCTACTTTGAACAAAATAGAGAAACTCAGATTTTAACGTGGTTTGGTACTCTGTACGTCCACGGTAGCTCTCAAAAGTATGAGAGACACACTATGTGCATCGTTTAAATAATACAAGATGTATGACAAGGAGATTTACATTTAACGTTTATCGTATCATTCTCCTTGATTTCACCCTTGAGGTTACAGTCTCAATCTCCATGATTCCTAGCCTTGGCCAGCCTGCTCGGTAGTTAAGCCAACACTGGTTACAGTATTATGAAAGATTTTATCAACAACCATTTCATATGTAACGTTAGCTAAGCCAGCCTGCTCGGTGGTGATTTTGGCAACTTCATTATTGTCAAGACTATCATCACATTCGATTATTGCCTTATCGTTAACATTGCCCCTCAAACTGGTGGTGGATGTAGTCCATAGGCCAAGTTTGTTGCGTAAGTCTTCAAGTTGAAGTCTAGGTAGCGGTTTGGTAAATATGTCAACAACTTGCTTAGTAGAGGGAATATATTTGGTGATGAGAGAGCCAATAGCAACTTTCTCGCGAATAAAATGGTAATTGATATCGACATGCTTCATTCATGAATGTAACACTGGTTTGACGGAGACTTGAACGGCTGAGATATTTTCACAGTATAGTATTGGAGGTTGCAAAATATAGATGCCAATATCCCGCAATATGTAGGTGAGCCATATGAGTTCAGCGGTGGCAGATGCCATCGATCTATATTATGCTTTCATACTCGAGCAAGCGACAGAATTTTGTTTTTTTGCACTCCAAGAGATAGGATTGACTCCAAGAAAGGTGCAAAATCCTGTTGTTGAAGGTCAAGTGAGGGGACATCCTGCCCAATCTGCATCCAAGTAGGCTAAGAGTTCAATAGCGCCATGGACATATCTCAATATTCTTTTAACCAGAGAAAATGAAATCAATTAGGATTTTGCATAAATTGGCTCACGTAATTCACACTATATGATATATCAGGCCTTGTCATCGTGAGATATTGCAAACCCCCTACCAAAATTCTATATATGGTGGCATCAATTTTCACTATATCTTGCACTGATGAAGGGTGAAAGTTGGGGACCATAGGCATGGGCACATCTTTGGCATTCAATAAGTGGGTCTTGTCAAGCAGCTCGTAGGCATATTTCCTTTGACTGAGAACAAGATAGTGATCATGGAAATGAGCCTCTATTCCAAGGAAATAATGAAGATATCCTAAATCCTTCATGGCAAACTCTGAGCTGACTTGTGAAATGAAATATTGTATCAGCTTTCTGTTATTCATGGTAAGGATAATGTCATCGACATATAGTATTAAATAAGAATTCCATGTGTATTGTGGCACACAAAAAGAGATGGATCAGCAACGCTTGCAAAAAATCATAAGGAGAGAAGGAACATACCAAATCGATCATACCAAGCTCGAGGAGCTTGTTTTAAACCATAAAGAGCTCGCTTGAGCTTGCATACATAGTCTGGCTTGAGAGAACTCTGAAATCCAGGAGGTTGCTCTAGATATACTGGTTCTTGTAAAAGTCCATGCAAGAAGGCATTTTTGATGTCAAGTTGACGAATATTTCATGCATAATGAAGAACAATAGATAAAACAGTTCTGATAGTAGCAGGTTTTACCAGCGGTGAAAAAGTCTCAAGAAAATCTATTCCAGAATTTGAGAGAAACCTTTAGCAACAAGTCGAGCCTTAAGGTGCTCAACTGTTCCATCACTTCGAAGTTTTGTTTTGAAGACCCACTTGCTGCCTATAACATGCATGTCCTTGGAATATGAAACCAAATCCCATGTGTTATTATCATGAAGAGCTTGTATTTCTTCTTGCATGACTCTCATCCAATTAGGGTCTTTGAAAGCTTCTTTGATGGTACGAGGCGCTTGAGGAATAGAATAAGCAAGGAAATGTTTAGGATTGGGTTTTACGATCCCATCCTTAGAAAGAGTTACCATGGAATGAGAGTTTGTTGGTCTATTGTGAGTGATAACCTCATGATAAACTTGCAAATTCAAATTTTCAGCTCTCATATGTGTCATCATTGTTTGACATATTGCCTTCTCCTTGAGCACTGGTAGCAATGCCATTTAGCCCCTGTAATGTATTACCACTTGTTGTCGCTGCATTCATAGTTCTAGCACTGGTGTTTGACACATTTTCTTCTTCTTGAACACGTGTGATAGTGTCATGTTGTCCATCTAAGGTAGCTCTCATGGTAGCTGCATCATTAGTAGCATTTGGCAAAGGGAAACCATAAGAGCTGGTATGGTAATATGATGTCAGCCTTCTTGGATCCATACTTGACACTGAGCACTTGCTTTGATCATCTGCACTCACATTAAAACATGTTACCTCTTCAGTCGAATCCATGGGAAGAAACAGTTTGCTTCGCCGTTTGTACGAAAAAGTTTTCTCATCAAATACAACATTACGTGAGATGAAGATTCTTTGAGTTGGTGGGTATAGATACCAATATCCTTTGTGTTGCTCCGAGTAGCCAAGAAAAATACATGACAAGTTTTTTGGTTCAAACTTGTTCTTAGCATATTCTCCAAGAAAAGGAAAACACTTGCATCTAAAGCTGCAAAATATAGAATAATCAAGTTGTTTATGAAATAATTTCTCATAAGGAGAGGTCATGTCGAGTGTAGGTGAGGAAAGTCTATTTATTAACCATGCTGCAATAGAAAACGCTTCTACCCAAAAGCACATAGGAAGGTGGCCATGAAATAAAAGAGTATGGCCAAGTTCAGTAATAAAGCGATGACACCTCTCAGCCATTCCATTTTGTTCAGGCGTTTCTGGGCATGCCTTATAATGACTTATGCATTGACCTTCAAATATGATGCTAAGTTTTTACCATTAAATTCTCCACCTTCATTTGTTTGAAAACTTTTAATCTTCCCATCAAACTGATTTTTAATCATAGCATGGAGTTCACAAAAAATCCTAAATAGGTATGATTTGTTTTTCAAGGGATAGAACCATATAAATCTCGTGCATTCATCTAAGAAAACAGCATAACAACAGAACTTTTGATGAGAAAATAATCGGTGCTGGAACCCACAAATGACAGTAAATTCTTTCAAAAGACACTTGAGAATGTTCTTCAATATCAAGAAAATGAAGTTGACTCATTTTTCCTAAATGACAACTCTCACAAACATGCACGATAACATTCTTAGAGGACACATGAATCTTATTTTGTTTCTCTAAGAAACTTATTACTTGAGAATGAGTATGGCCAAGTATCTCATGCCACCTTCTATCTACGGACTTGAATTAGTTGGAGAAGAGAGCTAGATGTCCTTGATGCTGGAGTCCATAGATATCGTCAACTCTAGTTCCCGTTGCCACCATTTTATTGCTCACTTGATCCTTTATCAAAATGTCGTTAGCATCAAACATAACAAAGTATGGCATATCAAACGTCCATTGACTAACAGAAAGAAGTTTCTTTTTTATTTCTGGAATGACCAAGATGTTATTTAGAGTAAGCATTTGATGGCCAGTAGAGATCTTGGCCGTTCCAGTATGAGTAATAGACAATTTTTCACCATTCCAACTATCACTTTTTCATTTTCATAATATTTTTATATGGAATAGAGATTACCTAGATTATCTGTGATATGATTGGATGCACCTATGTCTGCAAACCAGGTTTGATCTTGCCCATCAGAAATCTTTAAGGCAGCAAGGGCCTTTGGAATATCTTCAGCTTGGAAAGATTGATTAATATGTGCCAGTAATTTAATGCCGCATGATTTGGTTTATTGCAAATCTGACACATCATTCCTTTATAGGGATTTGCAGGTTGTTTCTCCTCCTTTGGATTACATTTGTTTTGAGAATTTCTGCTCATATTATTGCTAGCTTGAGAGAAGCCTCTTCAGCATGAAGCGCTCGCATGGTCTCATGTGCCTGCAATAGAGCAACAACTTTTGTGTATTGCATGGTGGGAGGCCATGTGAGCATGGAGGTGACGAAAGAATCATAACCACTGCCTAAACCATTTAATAACCAGAACACCTTGTATTGATCAGAAATAGGCTGGCCTATGGCAGCCAATTCATCACAAATAGCCTTAAGCTCTCTTATATACAGAGCAATAGATAAATCCTTTCTTCGGTGAAGCTGTAATCGCTGAGTTAGCAGGAATTTACGCTCTCTTGATTCATGAGCAAAGGCAGTAACAAGGGCATCCCAGACTTCTTTTGAAGTCTCCAAACCAACGACTAAACCAAGAACCTTTTCTGAGAGTGTTTCAGTGATCCATCCCCTTAGGAGACAGTTCGATTTTTTCGATTCAAGAAAATCAGCATTCTCAACAACCTCATTATTCCTAGTTATAAATTCAGCATGTTTGGGATGATTCCCATTAATAAAACCACGCATATTCTGACTTTCAATAAGACCAAGGAGCTGAGTCTTTCATAGAGGGAAGTTCGAATGAGTCAGCTTCAATGAAACAAAGTTTGCGACATTGAGATTATAGGGATAAGGGTACTTATCTGCTTCCATGTTCTGCTGATTGAATGTGGTGTTTCAATAAAATTGCACGTCTTTCCTTGAGACCAATATTCAGTTCCTACAGAGAAGAAAGTTGCAGCAGGACGGGCGGTCGAAACTCAGATGATTTCTGCCGACTCCGATCACCAAACAGGTCTAGTTTAGATGCGTTGGAATAGCAACAAAGAGGTGGTCCTTCCTGTAAAATCTCACAAGGAAAGATGGCTCGTGGTGGTAACACTGATTGATAGAACAGGGATGAAAATCAGCGATGCCCTGCTTTGCACAAGGAGAGGCAATCAGAAATTTGATGATTCTGGCCGGCTCCAGTCTCCAATCTGGTCGAGCTAAGAGCCGTTGGATTCGCAACAGATAGGAGGTCCTTCCTATAAAATCTCAGACTGGGAGATTGCTTGTGGAGATAACGCCGGTCAATGGAATGAAAGGGTGACAAGCACGTTGCCTTGTTCTTCCTTTTTCTCAACCGGCGATGCTCAAAAATTCGAGCGCTCTCTCCTTGATGCTCCAAAAATTCTGCAAATGCTCTGGAGAGATCTGCAGACACTTAGGAGTCATTTGAACTCCTGCTTGACAGCTACAAGGATCAAATTTGACAACGCTAGCAGAAGTCATTGTCGTGAATAGATGGAACTTTCTCTGTTCTTCCTATGTTTCACGATTACTTGAAAGGAGCTCTGATACCATATGAACAAAAGAGAGAAACTCAGATTTTAACCTGGTTTGGTACTCTATCCCTACGTCCACGGTAGCTCTCAAAAGTATGAGAGACACACTATGTGCATTTTTTAAACAATACAAGATGTACGACAAGGAGATTTACATTTAAAGTTTATCATATCATTCTCCTTGATTTCAGCCTTGGAGGTAACAGTCTCAATCTCCTTGATTTTAGCCTTGGAGGTTACAGATTATGAGAGATTTTAGCAACAGCCGTTTCATGTGAAATGTTAGCTAAGCCAGCCTGCTCGGTAGTGATTTTGGCAACTTCGTTATTGTCAATACTATCATCACATTTGTTTGTTGCCTTATCGTTAACAGCTACTTCTTTTATATCTCAAATTTTTCTTCCTCTCTCTCTCTCTCTCTCTCTCTCTCTCTCTCTCTCTCTCTCTCCCAATATCTTCTTCTCTACCACAGTGGGGTGACATACTGCAGGACATGGCCATGCAAACAAACATGGAAAATATTTTTTCACTTTTAGCAGATATTTTTGGCTTAATTTTAAAAATGAGACAGAATTTTGGAAAAAGTAGAAACATTTTTGTTTACACTTGCAAAGTTTTAAATCTTGATTAAGAGTCTGCTAGCAAATATTTTTGTTAACAATTGTGGGTTCCTGTGATTTTGCTTAGATATAATATTTTTTTTTCTCTTGAAAAAGTTTTATCTTCATAAAGATGGAAACACTTTTATGTAAACCTTTACTTCTTTCCATGGAGTTGTTTAGGCAAATTTCCTCTCTATGCTATACTTTGCAAGTAAACATGTAAGGTAGAACTTTTGCCTTGGAAGGAGAAAACTAGGGCCCCATTTAAAGGGGAAAAATATCAAATAAGCATATTGAAAAGTTTCAAACGATAGGCAAAACGAATGGGCCGGCTTCAAATTTTTTAAAGATAATTTTGCCCAAAGGCAAAAAGTTAAGCAGGTCACACTTACTTTTCTTAAGGTAAAAGTCTTGTCCATTGATTTTTTTTCCTACACCTTTTTCAAATCAAATATAAACTAGTTCCCATCGTTATTGAAATGGATAAGGTTAGTGAACTTATTTTACTGTAAAACTAAATTGTGCTTCACTAGTTCTAAATTGGGGGTCATTAGATCTACTTATGACAAATTGTTACTAGCTCAGTAGACAAATTTTTGCCCCTTGCTTTGTGCAATGCCTTATACAAGTTTAATTATAAATTTCTTGCGAACAGAATGAAACTAGTGCTTCAAAAATTTGTTGGGCACGAGCAAAGTGCTTTTATTTCAAGTAAGTCACTATACAACAAGAGGTGTAAGGAAACTTGCTCCTTAAATAGACTTATCTAAAGCATACGACAAGGTGAACTGGGAATTCTTAAGGAAAATGGTGGGTCAGCTGGGTTTTTCTGAGCTTTGGATCTCACATATTATGACATGTTTCTTTAGCCTCAGCAGCTATTCTGGTAAATGGTGTCCTGACATACTATTTTGACATTAAAAAAGGGCTTTGCAAGGGGACCCTCTGTCTCTATACTTGTTCATTCTTGTGATGGAGGCATTTTTCTCGTTATATCAAGTCGAAAACTGACCGGGGGCTAATCATAATCCCTAGCATTCCCAAAGTGGGCCATGTTCTTCCTCTTCCAACTTTTGCAGATGATGTCCTCATTTTTACTGTGTCAACAACCAGCTCCATTACCCAAGTTCAAGATTCTTTGGGATATTTACGGAAAAAAGTGGGTCATTTGGTGAATGAAGGTATGTCCACTCTTCTTTGCTTTCTTGCGAGGAGTGGATTGTACAATGCGGCTTGGAGGCGGCAGATTAGCTAGCAGTTAGGCAACCTTCCTTCATATGTATTTAGGTATTCCATTGTTTGTAGGAAACATCAAGGAAGAGTGGTGCCAACTTACCCCACACCTTTTTCTTTTTTACCCCAAGGGGTGGTAGCGTACTGGGCGGTAAGGTGGTTCACCTCATCTAAGGACTCGTGTTCAAAACTTGGAGAAGTCACTGTCACGTCCCAGTGCGCTCTACCTATGGATCGTAAAATGTTCTGAAGCATGCTTTGTGAACCCAGGGGGGCAGACACATGGAATGAACTTGCCCCTTTTTAGGGTAGACAAAAGGCTTGCTGACTGGAAAGCGGTGATCCTTTCTTATGCAGGCCACTTGTGTTTAATCCAGCATCTTATCTAGAGTGTGGTTGGTTCTTGGTGCTCTGTATTTATGCTGTCCAAAAGAGTTTTGGGCTTCCATGGCGTGATTCTTGTTTGGGTGGAGGGGGCGGGAGTTATAAGAAGGATAACAACCTCATTGCTTGGAATTCATTGTGTAGGCCACATGTAGAAGGAAGAGCAGAGATTCTAAGTCTTGTAGAATGGAGCTAAGCAAGGGTGACAAGGTTAGGTATAAAAGTCTATGCCCAGGCTGCTTTCTAGGCATCATTTTGTTACAAAAAAATGTGCTATGCTGAGGGGATTTTGGAAAGTCAAGGCTTCTATCAAGCATTCTTGGTTCTTTAAAGGGTGTTTGAAATGCTTGAGGCTGGTAAAGGACAAAGCAGCTTCGAAAATTAGTGGAGGGGAGGTGAACCTCTAGTATGATAATTGTGTAGGGTGAGTTGTTGCTAATCTCATGATGCAAAGGAGCCCTTTTCAATGGGTAGGCACTCAATATTTTTCATTAAACAAGTGCTAGATTCTGACATTATCCTTAACCCAAACTTTAAAAATATGCTCCTTAGAGTGGATGTAGAAATGCCTTAGCTGGGTCCAAGCAAAGATGTTTAGCTGTTGAATGGGATGGCAGCTGGCCATCTAAAGTCATATGAGATTGCATTGGAATTCGGAGAGGAGAAGAGAAATGGCAAGAGTGGGTGTCGTGGGGGAATGCCCATAATAGAGGAAGATGGTTTACTTATGTAGCTTTCAGAGGTAGGCTTCCAACTTAGGATCTCCAAAAAAGGGAAAGGTCTGCAAATTGCAAAGCTGTATATGCGACAAGGCAGAGGAATCTTTGCAGCACCTTTTCTTTGAGTGCCATTTAGCTTGTAAGGTTTGGAAGATGATTGCCAAGAAATTTCGAAAGAAATATGTAAAAGGAACTAACATTGTAGCTGAGTTGAAGAGGTGTTCAGCTATAATTTTAAGCATGAGTGAAAAATGAGATGTTGGCAAGTATGTTTCCATAGTATGGTGTGGGGCATTTGGAGTTCACAAATGCACTGATTCATGGTTCTGACAACTGATCAGTTGTGAGATTGTGTTAGCAGATTTGGCATAGCTGTTTTGGGAGCTTACAAACTTTTCTTCTCATAGCAAATGAAGCTACATGAGATGTTTTGCTGGAGCAAGACTAGAATGTTTCTGGGTGAGAGAATTACTTTAGGGGCAACAGAAATGCACATCCAGACAGCCTCGGTAGCAATTCGTGGAACTCAGTGGGTGGCAGTTGTAGAAGGTGGCCAGAGCACTTGGGTAACCCGCCACTCTTTTTGCTGTTGCTTAATGTGCCCACTCTAGAGTCCAATATTCTCAGCAGTATGCTGCATCAACTTAACTTCTCTAATATTTCTTAGTATGGCTGAAAGATTATCAAGAAGGAAGGGCAAGGCTAGACAGCGTTTTGCCTAGTAGGCAACATATTGTTCCCATTTTTCACATCTCGAGAGAGAATCCAAGACTTGGATACTCTCTCCCCCCTTCCTCATGGTTGATTTGCAGGATTGTTTTACTTGTAGTATCTTAACCTGCAATTTCTTTTGTACACTTATGTATAGTGTTATTTTGCTTCAGGCATTCTAATAAATTTTTTGAGGGATCCTCCAATAAGTTTGATGCAGAACTCAAACCGAACTAAGAAAGTATTGACTTACATATGATCAACATAATTTTCACTTGGTTTTAACTCACTTTATCAATTTGTACTCAAATTCAGCTCAAATCACTAAAAATATGAGAGAGAAAACACTCAAAACTAAATTGAAGTAAAATCAGAATGAATGATTTCAAACCAAACTAAAGGAAGCTTAATTTATACATAACAAACATAATATTGGCTTGATTTTAGCTCACTTTATTGGGTTAAGATCAAATTCAACACAAATCCCTTAAAATATGAGAGAGAAAACACTTAGAACTGAATTGAAATCAAACTGAACTAAAGAAAACTTCATTTATAGATGATAAATGTGGTCCTAGTTCAGTTTTAGCTCACTCTTGAGGGTCAGCCCTAGATTCAGCTCAACCCATTGAAAACATGAGAAAGAACACATTTGAACTGAATTGAACTCAAACCGAAATGAATAAACTCAAACCAAACTAAAGGAAGTTTGATTTGTATATGATAAACATGATCCTAGCTTGGTTTCAACTTACTTTTCTAGGTTAAGCTCAAATTCAGCTCAAACCCCCAAAAAATAGGAGAGAGAAATATGTAGTGGCAACTTACAAGTTAGTATAAGACTAAAACTTGGGCTGAGTGACTCAAAATAAGTTAAATAAAACTCTAGTACTCATAGAAATTTAGATGTTCACATATGTGAAGTCATACCAAAATTTGTTTTATCTATAGACAAAAGTCTTTTCAAGAAATGTTACACCTCCCAGCCTTTCAAGAAATATTATACTTAAAATATCAAAAAAAATGAGATTAATGTCATTAATGTCTCATATTTATGAAAACCAACCATGTCTAAATATTGCTTGAAAAAGTCAGCCCATGACAAAGTGGTACCAGAGCAGAACAATTTCTCAAGAAGAATTTGAAAAATGTGAACGATGCAAAGATATAATCAAGTTGTTCTTAAAAATGTTGGTTGTTGTTGGTTCCCTATAAGTTTGGGTATGTTTGTTGGGCACTAGTTCAAGTAACCCCGATAGTGTTGGCCAGATGGAGATCACACGTTTCAAAGATGGTATCTGGGTGTCAGGAGCAGAAAGCTAAGGAGGAGCCGCTTGCTAAGGTAGATAGGGTGAGAGGCCCAACGTGAAAAAGGATTGTCCAAGGGGGCAAGGGCCCTTAGTGTTGACATGGCTCGAAAAAGCGAACATGTTAAGCACTGGTTGGCAACACATCTTGAAAATTTGATAATTAATGATCGTCAGATATGACTGACTTTACTAAACTAAAGTGCTAAAAGTGACAAAAAAAAAAGAGAAGAACCGAAGTTGGACTAGAGGCAATACAGTCGATAAGGCAGATAGCCGAGACGTGATGTGTGTGTTAATTTGACAGATGTTGACTCAATTGAATGAAATGAAGGGGATGGTACAAATTTTTTCTCGTTCGGAGCAGATCACTGAAGACATCGATGATTTGGTAGTGGGAGAATGTTGGAGACCGACTATATCTGGTCTGGCCAAGCCAGTAGTATGAGATACTGTTTGGCCATCTTGGGCATTGCTCGGAAAGCAAGTGAGATCCAATCGAATACTAAGTCAAGCAGAAAATAATGCACTTGGAATGTGCAACACAGTGATGCAAAGACAAAGCGTATAAGTGCATAATGGTCATCAGTTCCTTCGAAAGGTGCAAGTCCGACAGTAAGTTCTCATGCGTAACATTTGGATCCGCACGGGGGTGAGCATGGGTTAGGGATGATTCCCCCGATGGGCGCATATGTTGTGCCCACAATGCCACGTAGAGTCATGCGATGGTGAACAAGTGAAAGCTCATTGTCAGTAGGACGATGGTCGACCGCCTTACTTAATAACATATAGTCGGCAACTGGCTTCAACTGTGGACTTAGTCCAAAGAAAAGTCTTTCTCTAACCAAATTTCATATGAAAGTAGATAGACACTTGGAGGAATAGCAGACAGGGACTCGTGACCATGTTTTACTGATGGCCTACTGTGGGATAATCTTGGGTGATGGTGTACTGTCAGTGGCGGAGGGAGGGGAGGGCCCGCCTAGGCCGTGGCCCGCCCCAAACTAGCTAGAAAAAAAAAATTTACATTAGAAAAATAATTTTTTTTTTAATTGTTCAATGTATTTTTTTTACTTAGGTTCATTTTGGCCCTACCCAAATTTGATGTTGGATTATTTGGCCCGTCCCTAAACTAAATCCTGGCTCCGCCCCTGTACTGTAATAAAGATCTCAAAAGCCTAGGTTCAAAAATCAATATTAAGCTTATGATTAAGCATAAATGTTGAGAACTTGTTCATGATGTGTTCATTTTTATTTGTATTCGTTTGAGGGTTGAAATTTATCTTTTAATGAGTTTAAGTGCCTTTAAGGTAGACATGAGTAGACTTTCATTAAACTCACCTACATGAGGGTAGAATTTCAAGCCACTTAGTATGCGAAAAGTTCATTCTCTAGAGCATCCATGAATCCAAGATTAGCACATGGCTTTATAATGTGCCAATTAAAAATCTACACAGAATATTGCCTTCAAGGTTATCTACGGAGAAATTTTGGATTAATATAAAGGATGTTGGGTTCAAGGTAAGTCCACCAAGTCCCTTAATTAATTTATGTTTCTATTACTATATAAGAATTCAAATCCATAAGACATCCGTACTTATGTATAACATTTAATCAGCCAATTTAAACTAGTAGGGAATTGTTAATACAGTTTCAAAATAAATTCATTAAATTAAAATAAATAAATAAATTATTTTCTAAAGGATATGTCTTTTCATTTGTTTCTTTTTATGAAAAAGTATGTTTGCAAGGGTGTGTTGTCTACGTTTAAAAGTTGTCACACTTCATTTGAAAGGCTGCAATGTATGAGGTTTTCTATGAAGGGTTCCATCTTTTTAATACTTTTAAATAGTGGCTTTTGGTTTTTCTTCTGAGATTGGCAGTTTGAGTGAATACCTTTTCGTGTACTACTATAGCTAGAACTTCCATATGTGCCAGACATGATCTCTTGAGGTATTACCGTAGCTATGTCTTGGGAACAAATCACATTAGCATTTTCACAACTTAAGAATGTTAAATGTACGATTGGAGTTCTAAAGAGAGTGTCATGTTGAATGTGCCTCTAAGCTTATATATCTCTTTTATTTTCCATAATTTGCACCAACAATGTCTGCATGGGACCATGGTTATATGCTCCAAACAATGTCAAATTATTGAGAATCGTTTCTTTATATTAACAACCTAATGCAATCAACCTTCTCTCTCTCTCGAACACAAAAGCAAAACTATCTCAATGAGGGCACCAATGGTGATTACGTATGTTCCTGAGAAAAGGGAAATATCCTATACCTTCTTACCCTGAGTCAATGCTCGAACCAGCACATTAATCAATACTTAAATAAAGAAGATCTAGTGCTTGTAAATTCAATTGGTTACTGTGCATCACAATTTGATGTTTCAAAAAAAAATAATGAACTTATTTCAAAGAATATGGACTAAGTAAATATATATATATAACAATAGAAAAACCTTCTCTAGTATATGTAGACACCATTAAATAAAATATATATGATGATCATCATCCTTCTTAGAGCCAAAACTTCAGAAACATCAATCAACTCTAGATTTCCAATAATAATGAAAACTTAACTTAATTATTTTATCTCTCTCTTACTTTAATATTCAATTTTCGACATTAAACATGAAAAGTAATGCCCTTAATCCGCGCACAAGTATCTTGTGAATGCGGCCACTTTTCTGGTTGACATGACATATCGATTGACCGACAGAAGTCAGCTCATGCATGCCATGCCGGTTTGTGCTAGGCTTAATTTTTACAACCCTCGCTAGGAAGTTCATCCCATTATTTACAATGCGTTGGTAAGTTCCACGGTTTTAATTGTGGAAGTGGGAATCTTCACTACCGGGCGACAATAACACGGGACTGTAGTGAGAATTAGCTCTAAAAGGCAGAGCCACCTTGTAAAAAATGGCTCTCAGCAGGGGGCCGTCTTTAGGGAATTGTGAATAATTATGGTACCACTAAATAAAATATTTGAAATTTTTTAAATGGGGCCGCCCTATTTTTTCACAAGCTTTACATGGGCCAATCTGAAATTTTTTAAAACGTTAGTAGGTAATATATATATATTCCAAATCAATTGTTGCTTCTGCCCCTGGCTCTCGAGACCTTTTTTATAAAATAAAAAAGGAAAAAAGACTCACTTCTTGAAACGATTTAGGTTAGAGAAAACCAATCTCCATAAAATGGAAAAAGTTAATGAATTCAAAGCATATGCAAAATTTATGAAAACTGTTGAAAGGGAATAACAATGTACAACGCCACTTAGTTCTCATGTCCCCACATCTCACAACGCAAAGAGCTTGGAATCTAAACAGAGATGAGACCAAATTGGATGCCAAAGACAGGTCCATTTTTATATTTTACCATTGATTCAAACACGATAACATGTGGGGAACCAATCAGTTCCAGAAGGCTTTGATTTTGGTGGTGTGAATGGAAACCATAAGCAAAAAAGCCTGGGTTAATTAGTGGTTTTTTATACGTATGTGTTGTTGGAGTCCTCTCTGTATGATAACATCTTTCTCTTAAGTGGAAAATAATTTAAGTGTTAATGAGTAAAATCATTGGTAACCCTTTCTGAGCGTTTAATAAATTCGACCTAATGATTCGGGTAAATTCATGGTACAATTGTTCAAATGATACATGAATCTGTCCTAATCTTTAAATAAGACTCATAGTGCATTCATAAAGCATTCACAAAGTATTCCCGCTACCCAACGACCTCTTCAGAGTAGCTTTGGCGTTCTATCTGACTATACATCTCAGGTCCAACTATAGTTAGATGGATGGTGATGACCATACACATGTTTCATGTATTACCTGTAACATTTAAGTGGGCAGATGAAAAAGTTGAAAAGCTAAGCACTCATTTGTAAATGAGTTAAAAAATAGGTACCCCTTTGTGAATTATGCTTTTTGCAAATATGAACACATGGGCAAGGATACTGACCTTATGTAGCGTTTGAATACCGGGAACTAAATATCCAGGCTTAAAACTGTTGGGTATTTAGTACCAGGTACATTTTTTGTCGAATTTTAGTTCTGCCTTCCATTTTGCCCATTTGTTTGATTTCATAGAGCTGTTGTTTTGGGTGTTGGGAAGTTAACAGGTAAAAAAATTCTTCAAACATCAAAATTTCACCTGTCCAGGTGAAACTTTAACACCAGTTCCATAATAACTCCAAAACTCCTGCCACTAAAGTTTCGTGTTTGTCTACAGTTGAAACTTTCCACCGAATTTGAATTAAAGTTCCATCTCTACAATAAAGTTTCACGTATTCAAACGGGCCTTAGACTTTTATGTTACTGGGCGAGCGACAAGATATCCCAACCTGGTTTTGGTATATTAGGAACCCAATTACAAGTTGACTCGAATTGGGACCTAACTGAGTGAAAAATGTGATTCACTTGGTCACGACTAAACTCCAGCGAGCCGAATGCTTTTATGCGGTCAAGTTAAATTGGAACTTGGACGAATGAATCCAGTCAAGCTAATTTAATGATTATAAATAATTTTTTATATTTATTTTTTATGTACTTGTCAAAAAAAGTTGTGTCCTTTTATTTGATGCTATTTTTATGGGTTTTCACATTAATAACCATATATTTACATGTACATGAGTCAACATCGTGTGTTGAACATATCTAAAACGAAATGGGGGAGACGATAAGACCTCAGGATGCTAGCAGTGACAAAAACAATAATTTAAAATAAATCGAGGAAGTAAATTTTAGAAAAGAAATGCATTTCTCGATCCATAACCATGATTAGAGATGTCACCAGATAGAATTCGGATCGGATATATCCTTAATCACATCCGATTTTTTGAATATTCATATGTTCAGATTTGAATTCGGATTCAAATTCGAACAAAGAAAAGTCATATCTGAATCTGAATTAAAAATCTGATTTTATAATCTGAATCCAATTTTTTTATTTATATATGAATCCGAATCTTAATTTTGAACCGGATTTTGTAAATTTTCAAAATTTAATAGTATTAGATACTGGATATTTGTCTAAAAATAAATCGGATACGAATATGTATCTGAATCCTATCGGGTAATTGTATATATCTGAATCCGAATATGAATCCGATCGGATGTCATTTATTAAATCAGAATCGAAATTAATTTCTTAATCGGATATTAAATTTTTTCCCATATCTAATTTTTTCGAATCGGATCAATCAGATGTCCAATTCAAATAGAATATATTGACATCCCTAACAATGATGTATCAAAATTAATATTGTACTCTTTGAATTCCCTTTTTATTCTTTGGTGCTTCGCTATTTCTTCTTTTTTACTAACGTAATTTTCTTAGACGTTGAAGTGCTTTCTATATACTTTGTTAAAAGTTCACTATTTCGAATAGTACACGTTCTGGTTGAAAAATAAGGCGCATTTCAGCTACCAAAATCAGTTATAGCTAAATTTCTCTTGGCCTGGGATACGTTGTAAAGACCATACAAGGCAATAATGTTGTAAAAAGCATATCGGAAGCCATATCAGTTTGGCTTTAACATACGTTGTATCATAAAATATCGTAACATATCGTAACTGCATCGTATCTTTTAAAAAAAATAATTAAAAAATAAAAAAATCCAAAAAAATCAACATATTGTAACTATATCATAACTGTATCTTAACAGATCGTTACTGTATCATACGATACATGCGATATAGGTACGATTGACCATCTATCGTATCACATTTTTGAAACGCGACGATACGTATCGTATGATACAGACGTATAACACTGATACAAGGAGGGAGGGGTTGGTCCATCAAGGGTGGATGATATGAACAGAGCCTGTTAGCTAATTTGTTTTTCAAAGTATGATGTTCAAACGTGTGATGGGTGTTATTTATCATAAAGAAATATCTTTTACTATCACGCCTGTGGACGATGAAGGAGACAAAGAACACATCCTGGTTCTTCATAGGAGTGAAATGGGGATGGTTGAAGTTCTTGAGAGGAATGAGATGGGGATAGTTGAAAATCAGTGACTGCGTTCATTGGGGGATTGCAGCAGGTGATATTAAATTTTGGATCGATCTGTTGCTACTCCTCCCTTTCAGCAGAGGAATTTTCCTTGCTTGAATGAAGTTCGAATTTTTCTGTTGCAGCAGTATTACATTCTGATCTCATTTTGTCACCAACACACAGTATCGAAAGACCTGTAATGCGAGATGGTATATATGAATTATGGATGCATGGACAATAAATCTGTTGAGCAACTGGTTTTTTTTTTCTTTTGGTATAATACGGTAACCTTGAAAATTTGAAAAAAATATGAAAAATACGGTAAGTTTTTAAACATTTAAAAAAAACTAAAAATGAAGGAAAAGTAAAATAAGTGAAAAATTAATAACACAAATATCAAAAAAATAAGTACATTTGTAACAAATAAAAATTAAATAGAAAAGGCTGCATGGCATTTTGGATTCTCAATGCCAATGTTGGCCTTGGAAAAAAAAAAAAATTACGGTCTTGTTCCTCCCCTTATCTTTACAAATTTCACCTTTATAATCAGCCTTTTCACCTAGACAACTAAGCAACATGTCGGTTTGTATCCAGATACCAGCCTAACTCCAAATCAAGGCTTCTAAAAAAGATATGATTCTAACCCAGAGTAAGAAATTTGTGTACAAAATCTAACGTATATCCAACTTGTTTACATGTTAATCAGGTATTGGATCTTAAGCTAGTCAGATTAGGTTAGATCTAAAATCTGGATCCAATTAGGTTAGATCCGTCATGGGTCAAACTCAGCACATGCTGAATCTGGCCAACCCCTACCCAATTAGGGATGTCAATATATCTGATTTGAATCATATATCCAATCGATCCTATCTGAAAAAATCAGATATGAAAAAAAAAATTAATATCCAATTAAGAAATCTTATCAGATCCGGATTTAATAAACGGCATCCGATCGGATTCGGATATACATAAGTATCCGATCAGATTCGGATACGGATTTGGATCGGATTAATTTTTAGATACATATCCAGTCTCTAATGCTTTCAAATTTTGAAAATTGGCAAAATCTGGTTTAAAATTCAGATTCGGATTCAGATATTATAAAAATCAGTTTCGGATCGGATTCTGATTGTAAAATCGAATTTCATATTCGGATTCGAATATGACTTTTATTTATTTGAATTTGAATCCGAACATATGAATATCCAAAAAATCGGATATGATTAAGGATATATCCAATCAGATTCTGATCCGTTGACATCCCTATACCCAACTCATTCAATCTCAGATCTCGGGTTTGGTTCAGAGTTTTTGAGAATAGCAGAATCTTCACATGAAAAGTGTTCATGATGCTTTATTTATCATATAACGCTTTGATCTTATGAACATTAAAACTGCACTTACCATATTTGTGCATGAGAATTTAAAAAAAAATGTAAACTTTCTGAGATTATTGGTCACAAACAGGTAGATTTTTTATCTCTTTTCGCAAACAATGTGGAAGTAGGAAAGAATCAAGTTATTTGGCACTTTTTAGTTGTACATTGTACATTATCATATGATATGAAGCATTTTACCTTTGTTTCCTGCAAAATATTTGAGTGGGTGTCTGATGGCTTTGAACAGTAACTCAAGGTGCACCCCTGTCATTTTGTTTGGGCTTAGAGATGTCAATATATCTCATTTGAATGAGATATCCAACCAAACCGATCCGAAAAGTCGGATATAAAAAAAAATTAATATCTGATTAAAAAATTAGATCAGATTCGGATTGATGAAATGACGTCTGGTTGGATTTGGATCTGGATTCAGATATACATAAATATTTGATAGGATTCGGATGGGGATTCATATGGGATTTGTTTTTAGACAAATATTTTATATTTAATGCTCTTATATTTTGGAAATTGGAAAAATTCAGTTCAAATTTCAGATTTAGATTTGGATTCAGATTCAGATATGACTTTCCTTTATTTGTTTTGAATCCAAATTCGAATCAGAATATGTGAATATTCAAAAAACAGATATCGATAATGGTATATCTGATTGATATCCGATCTGATCTGTTGACATCTTATTTGGGCTATAACAATGGGGAAATGAAGTCAGCTTTAACAGAGTTTAGCACTGGCCCTAAAGTGTCCCTAATTCGATTTTCATGGGCATCAACTCCCTCCTTAACCCTAAGCATGCGTAGGTGCAAGGCTACATTAGTTTTAGTTTGCATTCGCTTTTATGTATCTCTGAAAGATAACATGTATATTTTTATATCATTTTACTTTATGAGGTCTCACATTCATAACTCATAAGTATATTTTTACGCATTTTATACAGAAACACTGCTATGCTCAAGACGTACGCCTCATGAGTCAATATGTGCTGATCAATTTGATATCTAAAACAAAAAGGGGAGAAGCAAGCAGTGAGAAAACATTAATAATTGAAGTTAAAATAAGGAAGCAATTTTTTAAAATTAAAAATGCATCTTTTGATCAATAATGCATCAAAATTAATTTTATTTTATTTTTCAGGCTCTCTTTAACTAATGTAATTTTCTCAGACATATCATGAAGTGCTTTCTATATGTTAGCTTAGTCATGAGGATCAGCTTTTAAACTTTCAATTTATGGGAGGTTAAGAGTTCACCACTTCGCAGTGTAGTATCTCCACCTTTGGTTTTTGGATCTGTTTGTTAAGCGGAACAATATGTAAATATTCCATAAATATATCCCAAAGCTTGAGGTAGTTTCATGTATCACATTAAAAAGTGTTTTATGAATCTGCCCCAAATTCATGGAACAGTATCTGTTCAATTTACCAAACTGGCGCTTTAGGTCGGTCCAGGATTCCACCAATCTGGATCTAATTAACCGTGATCAGATTTTTACCACAGTAAGCGTTTTCCTCTTTTAGGATTTCCAGCGTGTAGCTAGAAACCCTTTTATTTGTCTTTTTAATAGTTTGTCCGTGTCATTCTACAAATTTCATTTTTATAACCATCCTTTTTGCATAGAGAACTAAACAACATGTTGGTTCCATCCAGTTACCAGCTTTGATCCAAATCAAGCCTGGTAAATAAAGGATATGATTTTAAACCAGATTAGGAAATTTGAGTCTGAAATCTAATGTATGTCCAACATGGCTACATATAGCCAGGTATTGGATCTTAAGCTAGACAGACTTGGATATCGTACATTCAGAAAGCCCATGCGAACAGAACTAAAATCCAAATCGAATCAGGTCAGATCCATTATGGGTCAAACTTGGCATGTGCTTAATACGGCCAATTAAACAGGGGTCTTCACGAGCTGATCTTGTTTAAAGTCTCAAATCCCAAAGCTCGGGCTCGGCTCGAGCATAAGAAGGCTTGAACCTTTAACCTAAGACAAAAGGAAGCCCACTGAATCAACTTTCCTTTAAAAAAAAATATGATAAAAGGAAACATCTTCTACATATTCTGTCGCACTAGCTTAAACGAGTTTAATCGAGTCAAGCTTGACTTGTTTGTCTATGTGAGTTCATTCCTTAACTAATACTCGACTAGAGTCCTGCTTAAGCACACAAGTTCGAGTTGGCTCAACTTGTTGAACATCCTTACGGCAACCACTTAGAATAGGGTTTTTGTGCAGAATTACTGAGAACAGCAGAATGTTCTAAGAAAAATCTTCAGGCTTTTTTTGTTCATATAATGCCTTGGTCTTGTGGATATTAAAACTGCATTTATAGACAAGTTAAAATATAGTAACTTTTCCTAGAATGATGGTTACAAACAGCTAACCTGTTGTGAATCTAATGCAGCGCGTGGCTGCTCTTCCAATAGAGTTTTTTCTCCACCAGTTTGGAAGAAGGAAAGATCAAAATGTTGGGCATTTTCTAGTTGTAGATTGTACATTATCATATGATATGAAGCATTTTACCTTTGTTTAATGCAAAATCTTTAAATAGGTGGCTTAGGATGCACCCATAATATCTTGTTAGGGCTATAAAAAAAAGGGGTGAAAAGTCATCTCTAAGAGATTTTAGCACCGGCCTCAATATGTTGGTCATAACTAGTTAGTGTTAGGTGTCAGAGAGCCTGACATATAGGGTTACACCCGAGCCAAGTCAAGCCTCAGCTTGGCCAGCTTGAATTCGACTCGGTTCAAAAAACTCGAGCACGAGCTCGAACTCGACTCATTTAGGCGTTAACTCGTGTATGCATTATCTTGTTCAAGTCGTGTAAGCATTGAGTCTTTTAACTCGTATAACTTGTTATACCAGTTTTGACAATATTATATAAAGTACTGGTTTATGACTCAAGTCAAGTGTAAACGAGTCGAGTTCCTAAAACATGAACTCGACTTATTTATCGTTTCGAGTACCATTGTAAGCTCGAATTCGGCTCGTTTATAAACAAGTCAAGCACGGGCCAAGTAAGTCAAGCCCGAGTTGGCTTGGCTCATTGAGCAGCCCTGTTGACATATAGCCAATTGTCAGTTCGATTCTCATGGATGTCTACCACATTTATAAGCCTAAGCATGTATAAGCCCTAAAAGCAGAGTTATCAGCCTTGGGGGTTTTACGCTGCCAAGCAAACGAAACCTCTCGGCTTAAGTGCAGCCTTGGGTTGATGCGGCAGAACCCGTGAAATTTGTTATTGCTTAGTAATGCTTCTTAGTCATTTTATTAGCTACATACAGAGTTCCTTTAAAGGGTCTAAAATTGGGCCACCATGTATTAGTGCCCTTCAATTAAAAATTTTTGTTTGCTCTGCCACACAAGTGATCTGGCTTTCTTTCTCCAAACTTTTCTGCCTTAAGCAAGAAAAAGGTTCTCTTTTCTTGCCACCGAAAGCCTGTGATAACCTGCCGAAGAAAATCTAATTTCAGAAATTCAGTGAAAGTTCAAGATCTGGTTTCCATGTTTAGTATCCGTTTGTTCTTCAACTAGACATGAAATGTATAAATAAAAAAAAAAGGTCTTTTTTTGAAAATAGAAACAAGATGGGGACGCATTTGGAATTAAGTTACTGGTGAAGTGATGAATTTGGAAAGAGAAAAGAAAGTGAATCTCGAGCCCTCTGATGCATTTTGGGATTTTCCACCTTCAAAAGTTTAATTGATGTTCTGCTTTTCCCGGACATGGCTCATGTTATAAAAGGAGGAAGTATTGAACCCTATGCTCTCTCTATCTCAAAGGACCCCGCATTCCCCTCCACAGTACTTACCCTTTGACGTGATATAAATTTTCTGGTGCTTTCTGGCAAGTTCCTTGTGAAAGTTTCACGCACCAATCTTACCTACCATGTGTCCAACTAATCACTTAATTAACCAACTCTTTTATTACTCTAGAATGAATCAAGGGAAATTTTCGTTTTTCTGCAGCAGAAAAGCTTTTGCCCTTCCTTCCCCTACACCTACTTTCTTAGGTAATGGCTATTTATAGATAGATGCATTTACTACTTGAGAGGTAGTGATGCCCACCAGTTTTTGTAGGTAAAGTCTTTTGCTCATATTCATTGGGTTTGTTTTTGTGAGACTTGCTCTCTCACTAAAACAAAAGAAAAACCAACAACAACAATGTGTATACCTATATATATATATATATATATATATATATATATATATATATATATATATATATATATATATATATATATATATATATATATATGAGAGAGAGACTTGTGAAGTATAGTATAATTAGATGGTATATATTGGGCCCATACTAAGCAATAAAGTGACCTTGGAATTAGGTAAAGGGTGTCTCGGCTCCCGTTCAGACAGTCGATAAGTCCTCTCGCTGACCCAAAAACCTTTTGAAGTAGAGTGGCTTAGCATACAAATCCAAAAGCACTGTTCATTTTTAACCCTTTGGTGGAGTTTGCAGGCAACTCAATAACTAAAAGTTTGGCAGATCCACACCTCTCCCCAATTATTGATTTATCTATGTGGATATGGATTGGAGGAACAGGGGGACTGGGGAGTGGGGAAGAATGAGACAAACTTTTTGTGGAAGAGTAGGCCACATAGGCATGGCTTGACTGCAATAAAGTGTCCTATGAACTCTCTCTCTCTCTCTCTCTCTCTCTCTCTCTCTCTCTCTCTCTCTCTCTCTCTCTCTCTTTTCATTCATATATATATATATATGGGTTTTAACCTTTCTTTCTTTCATGCTCTATATATCCTGAGTGGTACTTGACCTATTATATATACCAACATCAGTAGAGTGTAAAACAAATAAAAAGTAAAGGAAAATGTTAGCATTGGTCACTCCCCAAATGAGTAAACTAATCAAAGCATCCCATAAAGGAGGATAGTGCTCCAACTTCCTATAAACCACATAAAAAGGTGGTGGTAAGGTAAGCAAATAGATCCAACAGGCCCACTTGCTCCTCAGGATGAGGGGAGGAGGGAGATGGGGATGTGGGGAGTTTGGTCACCCAATTATTTGAGAGGAAAATTACCAAAACCCACCTGACTTTCTTGCAAGAAGACAAGGGAAGCCACCACCCACATCTAGAAATGGAACAAAAACTAAATTCTATAATCACTTTGATTCTATTTCCTTGAACAAGACCACAACAAAACTAATAAATCCATGTTTTCCCCATTGATTAGTGTTCCTTTCCAAATCTAACACCAGCGCGCCTTGTCAATCAAGGGAAACCCCTCGCCAACTTGATGACGATGTCTTGGTACGTAGGGGCCGAGGCAGGGGTGGCAGAGGCTCTCCTATCTTAAAATTTTATTTACCTTATATAAAAATTTTGAAAAATTATATTTCAGCCTTTGTTAAGGAAACTATAATTCGACCATTTCATGAAAAATTTTTGGCTTTATTCTGATTGGTATCATTGAGAATTTTTTATATTTGACCGAAAGACAGGATTGATGTAGAAAAAAGTTGGCTTAACCCTAGCTTTCCACAACTGTTGCTTCTAGAAGCCTGGCCTTTCAGATATAGAGCATCTAATCTAGATAAATATTCATATGAAAGAGAAAGGAAAAGAAAAAGAGATGTGGGTAGTAGTTAAAAGAGAGAGAGAGATGTTGGCAGCACTTAAGAGAGAGAATGGAGAGATTGAGAGAGAAAGGTAGTGAGGTGTCGGTGCCAGGAGGGGGGATGCTGGTCGAGGCTCTTGTCTGCCAAAGGGAAAGAGGGCCCCCCCTCAAAAAGGCCCCATTTACGTAAAAGTAGACCTACCTACCTACCATATCCAGCGTTCCCTTTTGTAACCACTCGTCTTTCTCACCAACTCGGTCAAATAACCATAAAACTATCGATCGAGTCAATTGCCGTTCGGATTTCTAGCCCTTCCCTCCTCCCTCCCCTTCTTCTTCTTACATATAAAGTCTTTCTTCCCCCCTTCATACACCGGCCCTCCAACTGAATCCTCCAACTTCTCTCTCTAACCATCATACTACAACACACCCCTCACCCTCTCTCTCTCTCTCTTTCTCCATAGATCTCTCTCTCTCTGGCTTCAAGAGATGGGCCGATCTCCTTGCTGTGAAAAGGCTCATACCAACAAAGGCGCATGGACGAAGGAAGAAGATGAGCGCCTCATAGGCTACATAAGAGCCCATGGTGAAGGCTGTTGGAGGTCTCTCCCCAAAGCAGCAGGTAATTGCTCAATCACCAACTTGCCAGAATCTCTCTCTCTCTAGATTTCTTCTGGTATATGACTTTTGGGTGTTTCTCCCCTTGCTGTTTTGCTTTTGGATCTTCAACAATCTTTGTTGCTTTCTCTTTAGGGTTGTTGAGGTGCGGGAAGAGCTGCAGGCTCAGATGGATCAACTACCTCAGGCCCGACCTCAAGAGGGGAAACTTCACAGACGAGGAAGATGAGCTCATCATCAAGCTTCACAGCTTATTGGGCAACAAGTAAGCAGCAGAGTTTCTTTGCCTCCCTTAGTGCTGTGACTCCCACTGTTATCACCAGGAAGAAATCCCTGAGAGAACGGCCCTTTCATGTTGAAAAAACTATGTCCCCACCCATCACTAGAAGGACTCAATGGACCACTTGCAGAAACCCACCAATAGTCCCTTCTCCAGGCTCAGACAAGTTCTGTACTCCTGTACCAAACAGCAACAAATTAATCTCTGTCTGCTCATCTTGTATCTCCACTAGTACAGGATTGATGAACTAGAGTTTGATTCCCTCTAGTTGTGGTCAAAGTATGGCAGCATTAGAAGCTTAGAGCACAAAATTCACTCATTATTTCTTCTTGGCTTTACTGTTTCTCATCATGGGTTGTTGTTGATCACTCTCTTTCAGGTGGTCATTGATAGCAGGAAGGCTGCCAGGAAGAACGGACAATGAGATCAAGAACTATTGGAACACACACATCAAAAGAAAGCTGTTGAGCCGAGGCATAGATCCACAAACTCACAGACCGCTCAATGAACCGTGCTCGCCGGCGGAAGTCGTGCACCCTCCGGCCGCAGTTTCCGTTCCTTGCGTGAAAAGCAGCAGCGTGGAGGACCCCAACATCGAGAAGAAAGCAGATTCCGCAGAAGATTCCGGCAGTGGGATCAGTTCGGAGGAGGAAGCGCACTCCAAGCAGTTGCCTTTTGATCTGAACCTGGACCTATCTATCAGTCTTCCGTTTTCGCAGGTTCCGGCCGACTCCGACAGGGAAATTTTCCGGCCGGCGACTGTCGTAACACCAGCGCACTTCAACAATGCTGCCACTGTATGCTTGTGCTGCAACATTGGGATTCAGGCAAGCAAAGCCTGCACATGTCACTTGTCTCCTGATGCCAATCAAGCTCAAAGTCTGAGATACTATAGACCATTTGAAGCTTAAGAGATCAATAGTTGTTCAAATCAAAGACTACTTGAAGCCCAAGGAAAGCTGATCAGCTGCTCCTGTTGATCGCTCCACTGCAAATTTCTTGCTTCACATAAGCCAACAGGTCATGGCCTTGAAATTCTTCATCAGAAAAGGCAAGCACCTTCTTCTACAGTGCTAAAGAGGGAAAAATCGCGACGGGTTCATGGAAGGCTGTGCAACGGAATGAAACTCCACTCAAGGAAAGAAAGAAGAAGGGAGGAAAGATGAAGAAGAAAAAGGAAAACCAAAATGGGATCATGCTTGTAAAGTTTGTGTCGATCTTTTGATGATATCATCATAACTAATTTATGAAGCAAACACAACAAATGCTTGTAAACAAAAGTCTACTTTTCCTGATCTTCCACGTCTTGCTTTTGATGGGAGCTGGTCATAGATTGGATCACTATCAATCCCCACCGCTCATCTTCCATGATGAAGATCTGCTTGGAAGCCATTCTTTCGATGTGCGGTGGAGATTTAGAGAGACAGTACCAATGATGCACTGATTAGACATAAGCGTATGGGAAACACATGAGGAAATTCAATGGCAAAGCAGGAAAGCCACCATTAAAGATGAAAGCTACTTTCTCTCTCTCTATGTATCAATCTATCTATAGATGAAGATGCGTGCACGTACAGAGTAAACTCAAGAATTAAAAATAGAAAGAAAATAGAAGCAGCAGATAATTACTCAGAAAGTGCAGAGATATTTTGTTCGAAAAAAAAAAAAAAACTTTCAAGCACTCTTTTTTGAAATGACAGAAGGGGAAACACATACACTCAGCAAGACTTGGAATCTTGTTGTTCTTATCTCTTTTCCTTACCTACTCTTTCACACCATCCCTTCCGTATAGAATTAAATAAAATCTGGTGGGGGCGCCGAATTCAGGTCCAGTTCACAAAAGGGGGAAAAATAAAAGCAATCTAGCTTTTCGCGGTTGCATCTTCCACCACATTTCCCTTCATATCTTTCTTGCCCTCATTAATTCTAACTATGGAGCCGAATCTTCCGCCTTGATTTTTTTTCTTTCTCTTCACGTGAAATCTCTCTCTAGATCTCTTACCTAAAGGCGGAGGCACATGTAGGCTTCTGTGGGCAATTGCCCACACAAATTCCTTACTTGCATGTTAGTGTCCTATAGTCATTGGCATATAGCTATTTGTCTGTTAGGTTCACCATTTTTCAGAAGAAAAAAAAAAGTTGGGAGTTGGTTGGACGAGTTCACATGTATGAATAGAGAAGAAGTATATAAAATTAAATTGAAGCATATAATATAATATAATATCTAAACATCAGTTATTAACGGTCGCAACAAAAATTAACCTGGTGAATGTGCACACTCGATTTACAAATTAAGCATATTCAATCTACCGGTACCCCCGATTTAACTCAATGTTTAGAGCCAAAAGACAAAAATACCCCTGAACATAAAAATGGAAAGAACAAAAAAATCCCTCATATAAGGACACAATTGGAAAAGTAGTTTAAACAATTGTTACAGAAAATGCATCTTATTAAAAAAAGACGTGTATAATACACCAAAACACAGTCAGTTGTATAAAACGTGAAAAAAACACATTTTTTTTTAAATACCAAAAAAATAAAAAAGTGAAAAAATGCATATTATATGCGGTTTTTTTCTTTTTTATTTTTTTATAGTTTTTAGGATTTATTAAATGTTTTAGATTTTTAAAAAATTTACCGAAATATATAATTTGGTCGTATTATACTCAAAAAATTTCTATCTGTATAATACCTGTTTCCTTTTTTGTTCATATTTTAATAAGATTTTATATTTTCTGCTTATTCATTTTGAAATTGTTTAGAAATTAAGATCATATAATGTATATATTCACCTTCATACCCAAATTTTCTAAAATCCACTTACTCTACCCATCTCCTCTCCTTGTGGAGTAATTTAAACAATAAGTGTTTATATCGACCAGGCAGTACTACTTAGCAGCCTATTCGAAGAAACAAAGGCGGTCTTATGCATATTAAGTTGTTAACAGTATACATTATATATTAACTATTATGTCTTTCAGTTACACAGAAAAGGTTAAGCTCTCTCAAATCATGCTTATTTTATGATGCTGATAGAGAAACATGTGATATTCTATTATTTCTTTCATGCTTCAGATTACAGATGGTTTGACTGTGACAGATTGAGTGTTAGGTGCAGATGATCAACAACCTAGGCCAATTGGGGAACTGAAGGCTCATCTGTGGGCTGGTAAGGAATGATCAGCTGGAGACCCAATTCTTCTTCTTCTTTTTACTTGAATATCACCAAGTTGAAGACTGCCCAAAGGCCAGATTCCATGAATCACCAAGCTTTGGAGGATTCACTGTGGGCTACTTGAACCGAGTTGGGAGTGGTCCAAGACCATGTTGGTCAAGTCTTGGAAGGTTTAGTGGGTCATGACCAACCTTTTCTCCTGCCTCTTCTTCCCCTTTCCCTTTCTTTCCTTCTCTCCTTTTCTTAATGGTGGACCCTTGTGAGTCCAGCTGGGTCAATTTGCAATAATGGGCAACTTGATGAGCGGAGCCCACGTCTAACTTCTCTCTCTCTAATTAAACTTCATACACAGTCACAGAATGTTTACGCCCCTCTTGGATATAGCAATCGTATGCCGGATGTAGACCATATTATCAATAATCCTATTTGCTTTAATGCTCAAACATAACATATGCATAACAAATAGGTATGAAACAACAAATAAGCATGAGATAATGTGTAGGAAAAACAAAAGATTTATGAGATAATGAGATAAGGGATGGATGTACGAGATAATGTCTAGATTTTTGCATTTATATTTTCATATTTATATTAATGTCTAAATTTTTTAAATATTCTGATCTAATTCAGCTAATGTTTACATTCAAATTCCGTAACACTGGTTCGTACATAAATATGAGAGAGAGAGAGAGCCAGAGAGGTCTATCATTTCTCGCCAATCATGAAAGCGAGAGGGGAGGAAAGGACAGGAGGGAGAGTGAAACTTTGCTGCCCGCCAATTACTTTCTGATTGGTTGGTCTGCTTATGTGGGGATCCTTTAAGGCCTCGGCCTCAGAGTCTAGAGAGAGAAAATGAAGAAACAGCATGTGCAATGGTGGTTGTGGTTGGTATGAGGATGACGTCTGCAAGTACAGCTACCTCTCTCTCTCTCTTCTTTCTAGATTTTCCCACATCTGAATACTGCCACTCTTCCTGTCTTTCGTTTAAAACAATTTCAATTCAAAAGGCTGAGTCAGGAGCAGCCAGAAAGTAATTTTTTAATTAAAATTTCTAAAATTTTTATTAAGATAAAAATATCTTTTCTTTAAATATTTATATAAAATAATTTTTTTTTTAAATTTACATGTAAATTTAAAAAAAATTAAGGTGGGCCCAAAAAGCCCAAGCAAACCCTGCCATGGCTCTGCCCCTAGTAAAATGAATGATCAATTACCTTAAAAATTGAAAGTTGCATGAGATGGCATAAGGACAACTTCTAAGGAGCATAAAATTATGTATTTTGATGATATGCAAAGCAGCTAACTATAAAATGTAGAAGTGGATTTATTGGTGGAGATTTTCATTGAAAAATTCATTTGCCTAGTGAGAGAGAGAGAGAGAGAGAGAGACCTTCTTCATGGACAGGCCAGGAAAATACAACCTTGCAGCTTTGTGTCTAGTGAGAGAAAGATGGAACCATTTGGTCTATATAATTTGTCGCAGCCCTATGAAGACTGGTAGCTGTACCCTACGCTCTAAAGCTTTTGATCCATTTGACCTGTCAGAAAAGTTTTCTCACATGTCAATGGGCACATGGATGACCCGCACGCACCATGCCTTCTACATTTAGATATTTTGAAACTTTTAGAAAGTTAAGAAATTTTTAATTAAAGAGCATTAGCAATAAATTTTAAATAAACATAAAAATATAAATGAGAAAGATTGATCAGGATGTCAATATAAAAATAAGTTTTTTTTTTTAGTTTCGTGTGGGCAATTGCCTATAAGTTCCAATTTTTTAAATTCACAATCTAAATGTGAATCTCAACTCGAATATAATTGGATATTTATTTAAATTTGAATCTCAACTCTAATATAATTGGATATTTATTTAAATTTGAAGCTAATTGCGAGTGTGATTGGATGTTATTTCTCAAATTTGAACTCAACCTAATTTTTTAATCAAATACACAGATTTCTTTTCATATCTATCATTTTTTAGGCAGTTCGATTGGACAACATCTCTAATCGTCTTGTCTTTTTCTTGACTTTGTTGAGCTCATGGAAACTCCCTTGGAAGATGAGGAAGGCCAACTCCCTTTCTAGGAGGGGCAGCAGCAGATGTGAGAAAGAGAGATCAACCAACTTGTATAAAGGAGTGACTTGATTAGGTGGTTTATTGGATATGATTGCACGGATGAAGCCAAAAATTTTTACTTAAGAAGCACTAGTAATAAAAATTTTAAATTTTTATAAAGCATCAACATGTAAATAAAAAAAATTTGCTCGATATGTCGACACAATAAAAATAAGTTTTTTTGTGGTTTCGTGTGGGCAACTGCCCACCCGTTCCAATTTTTAAATTTACAGATCTCAACTCCAATCTAATTGGATATTTGTTTAAAATTAAAATTGAAGCTAATCAGGCAAATGTTATTTCCTAAATCCGAACTCAAGCTAATTTTTTAATCGGATATAGAAATTTCCTTTCATGTATGTCTTTTTTGAAGAAGTTCGATTGGATAACATATCTAGTCTTCTTTGTCTTTTTTCATCCTCTTATTGACTTTCTTGGACTTGTATAAGACGGAAATTCCCTTGGAAAATGAGGGAAGCGAACTCCCTTTCTAGAAGGGGGCAGAAGAAAATGTGAGAGGAAGTGAGGTGTAGATCGATTAGGTGGGCGATCATTGGTGTGACATTCTTCCTTCTTCTTCCATTCATTTATCGGAAAACCACTCATTACTTTGATATATACATTAAGACAAAATATTGTTTTTCCTAACTCTAGCAAAGGTGGCTTTTGTTGGTTTCCGTTAGAAATTTTTCATACCAAATTTTGACAAGGGCGACATATCATTTTTCAACATTTTTATATAGGACAAGTAAATTTTTTAAAAATTTAAATGTAATTTTTTAAAAAAAAAATTTCAGGTGGGGCCAGTGCCAATGCTCCTCCTGACCACCCCTGGTTCCCTCCCTCCTCTCTCTCCCGCTTGTTGTAGTTAATTGAATGTATTTTTGTTTTTGTTGAATGCTATTTAATAGGGATTCTGGAAAAGAAGAATTATTTCATCTTGCTCAATACCCAAGACGAATATGGAGAAAAATTAATATTTGATTGAGAAATCAGATTGGATTCGGATTTAAAAAATGGCATTTGATCGGATTCGAACTCAGATTTGAATATGAAACAAATATCCTATATCTAATGCTCTTACATTTGAAAATTGGTAAAATTCGATTCAAAATTCATATTCAGATTCAAATATGAATATAAAAATCAGATTTGGATGGAATTTGCATTGTAAAATTGGATTTCGGATTCGGATTAAGATATAATTTTTCTTTATTTGTACTCAAATCTAAATTCAATTGCAGAAATGTGAACATATCCGAAAATGTATTCAAATATAACGTTATTTGTATTCACCTTGATAATAAAAAATATATGAAAGAGCAGTCACTTAGCATTTTGATCAAGTTCAAGTTAAAAAAAAAAACCATGAGAGAGAGAGAGAGAGAGAGAGAGAGAGAGAGAGAGAGAAGGGTTTTATACTTGTGAGCTCCCAGAAACCATTCTGGCTTCTGATCAGCTCAGGAAGGCCAAACCCCCGATGTCCTTCGTTGTGCTTGGTAATTTCGGAAATGAAGTAAAATAGGTGCGACTTTAATTCTAGTATTACTATACCATTACTAGCCCCAAATAAAGAGATTTTGAGTTCCATGTTTGATAGCGTCTGATTTGTTTTTTGGTACAATGGCATCTAGAATCTGATTTTACAATTGGAATTCGATCTGAATTTGATTTTTATATTCATATATAATCTGAATCCAAATTTTGCCAATTTTCAAAATGTAAGAACATTAGATATCAAATATTCATTTAAAAAATAAATCTGATGCGATTCTGTATCCGAATCCAAATCAGATCAGATGTCATTTATTAAATCTGAATCCGATCTGACCTCTTAATCGGATATGAATTTTATTTTTTTATATTTGTTTTTTTCGAACTGATTTGGTTGGTTGGATATCTTATTCAAATCAGATACGTTGACATCGCTAGTGTGATGGCTTTGTGATGCAAATTGCGCACTCAAGTCTAACTATTCACGAGAGAAATCTATCTAGGACCCAGTTTTTGTGAACATTTATTGTTCCATGAAAACCGTTTTCTAATGAGTTTTAAAATGTGCTCTGTCGTGTTTGTCCGACGCACTCAAAACACTTTTTTATGAACACCATGGAAAGGAGACCATGTTATTATTCTCCTTTCCAAATTTCCAAAACCAGGTTTTGTCAAAATTGAGTTTTTTTTTCAAACCCATTTTTGATGTCACCTCAACACTCTAAAACTATCGTGCCTCAAAAAATATCATTTTGGAGTGTCATCCAAATGTCTCCTAAAATTTTGATATAAATTAAAAGTTAAATTTTTTAAAATTTACATAGATTTTCTACAAATCTGAGGTGAGGCAGGGGAAGGGGCTGGGTATGTGTGCGCACAACAGGGCGGAGACAAGGGGCCGGCAAAGGCTCTGCCACCCCTCAATATTTTTAAAAAAATTACATGTAAATTTTAAAAAATTTCAATTATCCTGTATAACAAGTTTTAAAATAATACAAAAAAATAATACTTCGGCTCCTGTTGTGCACATACCCACATACACAACCATCTTCGTGAGTTCATATTGAACAGAAAATTTGGGCTTTTGTAGGCCAGCAAGATATGACTGTTTATTTTTTTTTCTTTTTGAAACTCCAGAAAGTTATTGCGGAATAAGTGTGAAATTCTTTGTAGGATGATTTCATGGAGATACTTTTCTAGAGAGAGAAACAGAGAGAGAGAGAGAGAAAGATTGCAATCACCTTGTGCTAAGGCAGGGATTGATTAGGTGGGCAACTATCATTGTCAGTCCTTGGCCATAGTTTCCTTTTCTTCCATTCATTCATCCAATTAAAGCCCTTAGAATAACATTTCCATGTCTCTTAATTATTGTGGGTGGCATACCCAAACATACATGGTCATTTGAGGGCCATTTTTTATAGTGTGGCATCTACTGTCCACCAAACTTTTTGTCCTCACTCTCTCTCCTCCTCTCTCTAAGGACTCAGGTTAGCGCCCGTGGAATTTCATATCTTCAATTTTCATGAGTGTTATTCATGCCTCAACAGCATTATACTAGTTGACGTACACTGAGTTTACACTAGACATTGAAGTAGCCTTAAACCTTATAATAAACATTGAGTTTACATCAGACTTTGAAGTAGCCCTAAGCTTTACAATAAGGAGAAAAAAGAGATGTCCTCATGGCAGCACTCCCTTCTCTCTCTCTCTTTTGTTATATAAAAATTATAATTAATTAAGCATGTTTCATTTGCAACACTATTTTATGATCCATAATTAGTTGAGAGGAGCCACTTTACTCTTCCAACTCTGATAATAATACTGTTGAAACTGCGCGCCAATGGACTTGGTAAAGGCTGTTTTTGGGAAGTTAGCTAAGACCCAATATTTTTTATGAGGGGGTTCGAATTAAAGCTTCTAAATTTTGATTAGAGTCGAAATATCATTTTTCAAAATTTTTATATAAAATAGATGAAATTTTCTAAATTTTACATAATTTTTTCATAAAAAAAAATTAAAGTGAGACCAAGGCTTAAGTGGGCTCTAGCTTGGCTCTGCCCCTAGATGTGAGTGACCAAGTGGGCCCTACCTTGATCCAACGCCATCTCAACTGCAGCATCTCCACATGGGGTCTGCATCATGTTTCAAGATCTCTTTACTTCGAAGGATGCACAAGATATGTGTAATGACCAAAATACCCTTAGTTAAGCAAAAAAAAGTAAAGCATTTTGTGGAGGACAAGAAAAAGACTATAAAAAAATTAAAATTCTTAATTATACATTTCTCTATAAAATTTTTTGGGAATGCCCCAACCTCCCTTTTTTTTTCTCTTAGCTTTATATTTGTGTGTGAACAAGGTTGTGTTTGTGCACAAAGCTCAAGCTCAGAACAACAACTGTTAGGATGCGAATTAGTTTGTTCCACTGTCAGGACCTCGGTGAACCTTCCTTCTTCTATTCACACATCCATTTTTCATGATTTTTTTTCTTGATGTAGAAAGACTTATACAAACCAGATCCATCTGGTCAGTAGAATTTAAAAAAAAAAATTAACCACAATAAGACAGAAGGTAAAAGTCATTGGATGATAGAAACAATATATATATTGAATGGTTGTTCTAAATTTAAGTCATCCAGCTATTTAACAGGGTCATCCAATCCATCATGATGAACGGTTAAGAAAAAAACCTGAAGAAAAAGTTGATAGACATTTTTGACATCTAATATTAGTTCACATAATTTTTTTCTTGTTTTTTTCTCAATTATATATCTGCTTCATATGGATGGTTCTGTTAATAACTACGTCGCTTTGAAATATATATATATATATATATATATATATATATATATATATATATATATATATATATATATATATATATATATATATGAAATGGGATAGAGAGAGTGTGAGAGTTACGTATCCCCTATATATTCTTAAATGGCATTGAAGAATAACGGCACGGAAGCAACGTCATCATTAATTTTTATCGACATAAAGTGCTTAGGTATACCAACAAACATGATATATACTTTTTTCTACATAGAAACACGTTATTAGTGAACTCATCAACAACATATGGTAGTTGTCGTTGAGACGTTATAAGAGTTCTAGAAGAAAGAGAGAGAGAGAGAGACTCCCAACTAAATGCAGATTACCAATTTCTTTTTATAAGTTAGATTTTGCTAAGACGATTGTTCGATCAACGCCTGCTCTCTCTTTCCATGGAAAGTTGCCAACTTCTTCAAGTTGGTGGCCGTTATCACTCATTCTCAATAGCTAAACGCCTTGTCATGGTTGCCTGGTGAAGTGGTGATGCAAATCAGCCACCATATCAAATCAAATTGACAAATCGATTTGCACGGAGAATCGTTCCACTTGGCTATGAAGCTGAAACATAAACATATGCAGGCAAAATGTTTGCACGGTTGAATCAGGGCCACTGGTGGAGGCACCACTAGGCCTGTGTGGGCAATTGCCCATACAAAGTAGCAGAATATATATATGTAATGTATATATGATGATGTGTGTTAGATGCTAGACAAATAAGAAACATTTTCATATTGGTGGCTGAGTGAAAAACAATGAGAAGAAAAATATGAACTAATATTAAATGACAAAAATGTTCCATCAACTTTTTCTTTCTGTTTTTTTTTTTCACTGTTGTTCTAAAAAATATTAGGGGTAGAGTTTGTTCTGTATTTGCCTAATGCCTTCTAAATGTCTAGCACCATGGTCTCTCTAGATATCATGTTTCTCTCACTCTCTATTCACTCTGTAAATCATGTCTCTCTCTCACTCTCTATTCACTCTTTATATCATGTCTCTCTCTCTCTCTACTCACTCTATAAGAGTGACATGATTTAGAGAGACATGATTTATAGAGTGAATAGAGAGTGAGAGACATGATATGGAGAGAGACTATTAGTTCTTTGCTGTTGAGAAAAACTGCTCACATTTAGATGAACATATAATTGAATGAACACATATTGAATTAATAGAGAAAATATATGTTGGGATTTTCATGCTAATTAGATGTGTTCTTTGTAACCAAGATATTAACTGGCGCTCGTGCCTTGCTCAAGGCTATATAATATAAGTGCCATTCAAAAAATCAGTCTCCCTGTTAAAAATTTTTCAAAGCAATGCATGTGTCTCTGAGAATATATTGTATACTAGATCTAGTCAGCTTCTCTGCGTCATAACAACCTGAATTTTGAGTCTATGTATTTATCTTTTATTAATTAATGGCATTGTTCAACATTTATGAAGAGAGAAATAAACTAATTATAAATGCGGAAACCTATTTTAGGTTTGTTTAACAGTTCTTCACAAAATAAAAAATTGCAGTTCTAATGTTTGCTTTTGAAAACTGAAATATAAATCATGTTTTTTGAATTATGAAAGTCAATGTACGAAAATTAGACTATCGATCTTCACACCTCGTTTATTAATCTTATTTATATATTTTATTTTTTATAGATTCATAAATTGTAAAGTCTACATTAATAAGACAAAATGTAAAAAAGATGAAAGAAAAATATTAAAATAAAAAAAACAGATTGAATGCATGCAGGCCATATATATATATATATATATATATATATATATATATATATATATATATATATATATATATATATATATATATATATATATATATATATATATATATATATATATATATATATATATGTATATATTCATGGTGAAAAATTAAAAAAAATCCATTAATATAACACTACAAACTAATGCTAAATGCATCATCTACTATTATTTTAGTATAAACTGTTGTTAATGCTCATNATATATATATATATATATATATATATATATATATATATATATATATATATATATATATATATATATATATATATATATATATGTATATATATATATATATGTATATATTCATGGTGAAAAATTAAAAAAAATCCATTAATATAACACTACAAACTAATGCTAAATGCATCATCTACTATTATTTTAGTATAAACTGTTGTTAATGCTCATAAATCTAACTTTTAGCTATGGGTTTCAATCCATCAACAATACACACACACACATACTTATGAGGATTCAAATCTGCCTCATGGCTAAAAACCAAAATATATATGTTTCTAGAAACAGTTTTCACAGAGGTATTACCAATGATTTATGGTATAAAGTCATTTTTTCAATGCTTTTGGCAACATTTAATAGTGTTTTCGGTAAATTTTTTTAATTTTTAGTCATCAAAGCATTCAAAAAACTTAGTATATATATATATATATATATATTATTTGGTTTTTACATGTTATCAGAAAATCACTAAAGAACAGACCTTCCTTATGTTGTACCAAAAGGCTCTTGGCTAAGAATTGAACAGTAAACTCCAACAGGTGGTTAGTGTGGACTGAAGTTGTTTGGTGAGTCTTGTAATGAACAAAACATTATGATTGGTTGGCTGAGAATTTCAATGCCAAGTAGATGTCACATTTCCTGGAAATCGAAAGGGAAGCAACAACATGTTCAGTGGTTTCCATTTTTTTTTTCTCGTCACAACAGAGAGACCATACTTACAAATTACAAACTCTAGGCTTTAACCTGTCAGCCTGCGATCAGCCAGTAGTAAAGGTTGGGTACACCGTTAGAGGTTGTTTTTGTAATTTAAAAAACAAGCATGTCCGTTGTAGTCATTTCACTTTTTCTATTTTCATTTTCATTTTACTAAAAAATTGTGTTTTTGTGTGGATTAGAGGTGCTTTTGTCATTAACCATACTGTGCATGAAATTTTGTGCACTAATATGGTGCATATAACCAGCTTTGATCAGTCAGTCAGAGGCGTAAGGTGCCTCTTTCCTGCTTCTTTGTTCTGGGTGTAGTAGTTATCGTTTGATTTTCACCTGCAGCAAGAGATGGAGATAGAGCTGCATAACGACTCGAGCTATAAGCTCGAGCACAACTGGAACCTGACCCTTTTATAAACAAGTCAAGCTCAAGTTCAAATGTATGCCGAAAATGTTAAACAAGTCAAGTTCTAGTTGCAAAAAGTCAACTCGTTTAAGCACTACTCCGCCTGACTGCATAACGAATGTTGAAATATAATGAGAGAATAGTTAAGGCGTGGCACTAAATGATGTAATGAGTTAAAAGGAAACAAGACAGGCTTAACAGAAACAAGTTAAACAAGGTAAATGTGTGGAGGTCGAGCTGGAACCTGTTTTTGAGGGCTACTATATTTGCAAAATCTTTACATAGCCAAATTACAATTTTTGAAAAAGTTCATATGTGAAACTTAATTTTCAAAATACATGGGTCCTGCCAGCCCCTATTAAGGAAAAAATTTGGGGCTGTTTGATCACTTAAAATTTACAATCAACGGATCTTATGCACTAGCAGAGCTAGAAATTTTTTCTGGTGGGAATGCTCATTCAATACCTTTAATTTCTTTGAAGCACTTACATATGTAACAATTAAATATATCAAAACATTAACATGTGTATTAAACTAATTTTGTGAGGCTGGTGTGGGCAACTGCCCACACCAGCCACAATGTTGGTAGCCACGGATCTTATGTTGATCAAATGTGGCATACTTATGCGGAAGCGATAAAAGATCCACGGTAAAACCAATAGTTCACCCAACTAAATGTCTTAGGTCAGACCTGCAATCAATCTTTAAGTTATCTTTTATTTAAGATCGAAAGGGGGAGGGTTGATCATCTGAAATCTATGATTCTCAAATCTATATAAGCATTCCCTTATATAGCTTTGTGTTATATGGAGAGCATGGTGGGTGTTCGAGTGCATGCATATGACTCTCTTCCTATAGTTAAGCGAATCCAAATCTTGAATAAAGGCATTTTAGCCACAATCTCGCCATCTTTCTTGTAAAACAACTTATTTGTTTGTATAGCTTTCAATTCGAATCGAAAGTAAAAAACCTTCAAGTTACTTGATCAGCTAACAGAATCCATCAGCTGAATAGTCTTAACGGACTAATCATGGTAATTAATCTAAATCCCATTCGTTTGTAATTGTGGAGTAAAAATGTAAGCAACTTATATAAATGGTAGGTAAGCCAGATTAGCAGCAATTTGTAATTAGCTATGAAGAAACAAAACAATAAGAACCTGGCAAAAAAAAGCAACTGCTGAGTTCAAATGTGATGGATTAATGGCCTAATGATCAATTACCTTGTGCTCAAATCTTTCTTTCTATTCTTGATAGTATTGCATTTTATTTAGGGTTGAAACAATCTATGGTCCCTAGATCAAGTACTGAAGCTGAGTATCATCCCGTGAGCAATGTTGTTGCTAAAATAACATGGGTCTCAAGGAGTTAAAAAGCTCGTGCATTATGGTCACAAATAACGTCTTAGAGTTTTAAACAATGAGGTTTTTTTCTCAGGTATAATACGACGAGCTTGAAAAAAACAATAAAATTACGTTAAATTTTTAAAAATTTAAAAAAACTAAAAATAAGAAAAAAATAAAATAAGTGAAAAACTAATCACACAAATATCACAAGATAAGTAGATTTGCAACAAATAAAAAATGAAAAAAAAAACTGTTTGGCATTAAAAAAATTAAAAAAAATGAAAAGTGAAAAAATGCGTTAAAAACATGTTTTTTTCTAAAAACACGTTTTTATTTAAGTTTTAAATGGCCAATTAGTTTATCTTTTTTTTTCTTTTTGAAAAAAACACGTTTTCTTTGACTGATTGAAAGTGCTTGTATATGGTGCAATAATTATTGGAGCAACATCCTTTTTAGCCTCTCAACCTGTGCTATAACAAGAGCAAGCGCATCAAAATCAATCTTCAATTCGTCAAAGACAAACTTGCTAAATGTGAAGTAGATGCCAAATACATATCTTCGAAGATCAAGTCGCAGATACCCAGCTTATCAAGGTCTATCAACACAATTTTTGATCAGCAAGCTCAACCTTTCTAATGGCGCATTCAACTTAAGCGGGGATGTTGGAGAAAGTGGATCATAGGCTAAGGCAAGCAAGGTGTTGGTGGTTACTAAAGATAAGGCAAGTAAACTTGGCAGCTCCTCTCATCCATTAGATCAAGGAAGGTGAAAAAATATGGAAACCATATCATTGAAGAATCTGGAAAGGCTATCCCTAAAAAATCTTTTGAATCAAGGGACAAGTGATGTATCAAATGATTTTATACATAGCTGAACCACACTCTCAGTAGTCTTATTCTATGAATGGCTCTCCCCAAGTTAGGGATGAATATGTCAGTAGCCTGTGTGTATATGTTTTTATTATCGTGGCCCTTCTTTCTCTACCTTATTTATGTCTCCTTGTGTGGTTGGTAAGGGACAAGTTCTTTCACTTGTCACCGTCCCTCTCAAGTATAATTGATGAGCACATAAGATCAGGGACTGGTATCCAAAGCAGTGCTACTAGTAGCAGTATGGCCTACAACTAAGGGAAACCAAAAAAAAGAAAGAAAAAAGAGATGACCCGAAATGAAGCACTTACGATAATGAACTCAGTATATATTTCTCACAAAGTTAATATCTATAAGGTTAGATTGCATAGGAAAGCACTTCAACAATCACACTTATATATATATATATATATATATATATATATATATATATATATATATATATATATATATATATATATAATTGAGAAAAAAATTGGAAAAAGATATGAATAACTTAATCATCCAGTATTAATTCACAACTTATATATATATAATTGAGAAAAAAATGGGAAAAGATATGGATACCTTAATCATCCAGTATTAATTCACAACTTTTTCTTTTGTTAAAGATGTTAATGTTGTGTATGATATTTTTTTTTATTATTAATGATTCCACAATGGCAAGTCAAGTCAATTGGAAGTTTATGAATTGGGGCCGGCGTGCCAAATTTTCTTACCAAATGGGACATCCCGCCTTACTTCTTTTCTCTAAAAGGACAATGTTTGTGCTTTTTGTTTGTTTTTTGTTTTTTTGTTTTTTTTTTCTGCTTCATCTAGAAGAAGAAAAACCTCAGTCAAGGTAAACGCGAGAACACCTTGGAAGCATCTTTCAAAGGAGGAACTATTATTATTATTATTATTATTAAAAGCTACTCAATTATGAGAAAAGTTATAGTTTTGGGTAAATGAAATATTTCATTGCCAATAAGAGACCTCAAGTGCCTACCCGATCTATTCTTTTCATATTTGTAACAGTAACAATATGTTACTATTTTATGCATCTGTCTCAAAAAATAGGAGCAGATCCATAGAACATTTTTTAAAGTGTCCAATAAATCTAACAAATTTTTGGGTTAGATACATGAGACAGTAACACACTGTTATTGTTTCCAAACGACCTTAGGATACATGGTCTAATTTTGGTGTCTGAGATGCTGCCTCTACTATAGTTCAACTTACATGTCCATAGTCCACTTTTTACAATACAATAAAATTAATACCTAAAATAAAAACTGACCGCCTATCATGCCTAACCATCGCACCAACCCTTTCGAACACTGGAAAGTTTTAAAACGATCTCATGATCAATATCAAACCACAGCATGCCTGTTCCATTATCAAGTCTCTTTATAAACAAGCCTCAGCTTCTCCTATGAAACTTATTTTTAAATAAATTTCACCACCATCCAAATACGCTTTTAAAGTAGAGAATTTTATTTTTGTTCTTTTCTTTTTCACGGCTACATCACCTTCGACGTTAAAGTTATTCCGATCCAGTCTCATATACAGTAAAGCACGGTACCAGTGATACAAGTCAGTGTGCATCAGGTGCATGGTATCGGCCACAATAAAACAATATAAAAAAATAAAAAAGTATTATTATTATTATTATTATTATTTTATTAATATACCAGTTGGTGTGAGGCCATGTCAACAGATATTTAATAGGATACGGGTTGATGGATTGATCGACACTTAAGTAAGGAAATCTTCATGAGGAGATGGACCTAATTATAATTTCAAAATTTTCACAAGGACCAAAATATTATTTTCAAAATTTTTATATAGGATAAATAATAATTTTTAAAACTTGCATGTAATTTCCACCCACGCGGATGGGCGCCTATACTATTAATGATATTCTTTAGGTCTACAAACATCTAGATCTAGAAGACCCACTAGGTCGGCACGGCACTAACATGTTAATAACACCTACGGGAATCAAACTTGGCATACTGCAACTCTTTCGATAAACGGAATTGATTCACATCAATCAAAGTGGCTCGATTTCATTGGAGGGCGTAAATGAATTGAATTGAAAAACAGGAGGTGAGCCAAGCGAAGACAAAGTTTTCCACATGGGACAAGGGACATGGGTTGAAAACATGTTAACTAAAACATGACATTGATAAACACCTACCTTGTCTAAGTTGGCCCCATTGGATATCATTATGCTTTCAGCATCAAAGCTAGCTTTAAGAAATCTATTAATCCTCTGAAAATTAAGTCTCCTAACATCAAAATTAGCAACTGATTAGCGGAACATTGTTCAACTTGTTTTTTCTTCTCTTTTGCATAATCAAGCCGATTTGTCGACCCCACCGGTTCACGCAGACTCCGGCGCCGCTAAAATGGCGGGGATCGTGACATTTGAAGAACTCCAAAGATCTGGGCCACCGACCGGCCTAATCAAAGAACCGACCTTGTGGTACGATCGATTAATTGATCAGTGGCTCAATCTTGTGGGGCAATCAACATCTACTGTTTGGATGAAAACAGATTTAATTTCTTTAATTGAAAGTAGTGGCAGATGCAAGGGGCGGCAGGGGCCTTGGCTCACCCTCATATTTTAAAAAATTCAAAAAATTATAGGTAAATTTCAAAAATTTTAGTTTAACATATATAAAAAATTTTGAAAAATTCAATTTCGATCCCTGCTAAAATTTTGAAAGTATGGTTTGGCCCCTTTAACAAAAAAAATTCTAACTCCACCCCCAAAGAACTTCCATAGAATGTCAAATCTTAAGTTTAAACAGGGAGGAGGATATAAGTCGCTATAATGTAAATGCGGAAGAGGTTGGCGTAGTTCCGTCGTTGTCAACCAAGTAGACATGGTTATTTAATTTGATCATTTGTGAGCATCATGCATATAGAGGCTAACATAAAAAAAAAGCTTGTTTTAATTTTAATGTAAAGAATCAAACATAAACTGAACTTTTTTTGGAAAAAATGAAGATAATATTAAAATTTTGCAAAGTATCCACCATTGAGTTAGACCCTTATATATCAGTCCTGCATAAAGGAATTTGAATCAGAATGTAAGTAACCAGTTCAGCTTCGGGCTAGAATCTTCCCTTAGGGAGTGTTTGATGCGGCCGGTAATTGTGAAATTATGGATTAAATTTTTATTTTTGCTGAAATGGGAATTGTGTTATCAAACCAAAAATTTTGATTTCAGAATTATAGGCTCATTTTTTAATCAAGTTTTGGAATCGGGTGGAATTATCATTCCTCAATTTTAGAATTTTTTAATCTCGCTTTATGTTACGTCATGATAGCTTTAATTCATCAGTTCTAGAATTTTAGTGGCTGTTTTATAGTTCTAGAATTTTAATTCATGTTTTATCAAACAGATCATTTTCAATTCTGAAATCAAAATTCCATATTATCAAACACAGAAAAAACCAAAACTGGAATTTTCATTCTAATTCCAGTTTAAGGTGGAATTTTGCTTTTAGAATTTTAATTCTAGAATCAAAGCTTTTTTTCTTCAGCCCAAGTTAGCCCCAAAGCGCACAGGTATTTGTCACGCACAGATGGGCATATTAACAATGCATCATCAGTTTGATTTTCATAGGTGCTACTTTCCTAAACCATAAGCATTGACAAACTTGACACTCATGCCAGTAATTGATCAATATACCATAGGTCTACCCAAGCCTCCGAAAGCCCTAAACCCCAAGGGTAGAAGGAAAGAGAGGTCTTCATCCCTTCTTCGGTGGCTTTCCTTCACCCGACTAATTGGCTCTAATCAGCTTGAATTAGACAAATCAAATTGAATTAGTGGCGGGTCCAATCATGTGGACAAGACAAGTGAAACAAACTTTAAGATCGTTCTGCAATCACAGATATGGGTATTCTTTACTAAAATCAATAGCAGTGGGATAATTTTCATAGACTGTAGCCCTTCTCCTTGAACTATGTCACATTAGTGCGGGGTGTGGGTGAGAGTGCCCATGCCGGTGCAGGTGCGGATGCAGCGAAGATGTGTGTGTATATATATATATATATATATATATATATATATATATATATATATATATATATATATATATATAATTTTATCATGTTTCTTAACTTAATCTATCCTTTTTTTACTTTTATTTCTACATAAAGTAAGAAAGGGACAGAGAGAAGAAAAAAAAGAATAAAAAATATCTTAAAAAAAACATGATGTTGTTGGAGTGCCTGTCAAGCCGCACCCGTATCAGCACCAGCACAAGCATCGTGTCAACATGGGTGCGGCCCCTTTTATAAAAAGTCTGTGTGACATAGGTCTTGAGCCTTCTTAGCGGGTGCTTAGAAAATAGTATGGTATTAGCTGATTGAATGTTCATATCGTCCATTATGTCGATTCAGGTTTCTGTACATGTAGGAAGAGAGAGACAGAGAGAATGTGAGTATATGTTTGTTGTTTCTTCTTGTATTCATATTTTATTAGGTTTTTGTTTGACTCTGTGTTTGTTAAGTGGTTTTATATGTAGAAAGAAATACAGAGAGAGAGAGAGAGACTGTGTGTGTATTTTTTGTTTTTGATTCTGTTTGTTTACAACTTTACATATTTTATTAGGTTCTTTTTTTACCATGTAGAATATTTTAAGTTATTGTGCATGTGTAGAGAGAAAAAAATAAAGAAAAAGAAGGAGATAAAGATGTATATATTGTGTATTTTTATTGGCTCATCTGATTTTTATATATTTTATTAGTTTTTTTTTACTATGTGGGTTTTAGGCCATCTGTATGTGTAGAGAGAGAGAAAAAGTGAAAGATTTTGTATTTGTATTGGCTAATTTGTTTTATGAATATTTTTTCATGTATTTTATGATTGCTTGTAAATTTTAAGTCATTTATACAAGAGAGAGAGAGAGAACATTTGTTCCTGCAACCAAATGGAATCTCAGGTCATAGCATCCTCAAACAGCAAAGTTATTACAGCACAAAAAAAAGACAAAATTACAAATCACCAAATTAGAGGGAGTTTTATCCACAAACTGCATATTATTCAACACTATGTCTATGGGTTCTTTGAATCGATGAAACCAAGATTTGTATCTCGAATTGTTGGCTCTAATGGTAATAGAAGCATGACAATTGGGAAGATGTCGAAGTAAAGATTGGCAAATGATCCCCAACTTTGCAATCCAGTATTGAAAGATTAGTTACTAGTTCTTGATTATGCCATAGAATTCTAGAACAACAAAAGTCTGCTGCAGTTTTCCTATAAGCAATTTCTATCATATAACTACTCCCCATAGGGATTTTCATAAAAGGGCTGAAGACCTTATTCTGCAACCAAAGATTAATAGCAAGCTGCATCTGTTTAGGTCGGTTTCGTTTCATAATATGGGAACAAGCAAGTAAAACATGTTGTTGATCATCTGTAGCATTCTTGCAAAGAGGATAGACAGAGGCTAAGGAGAATCCTAATATTTGTAATCTAACATTTGTTTGTAATCTCCCATGACTGCCAATGTACACAAACCAGCAGGCACATGGTAAGGATTTAAAATTCCAAATCCATTTCCGCCACTTGATCACAGTTCGCCTAGTCTGAAATCTGAATGTGCTCCCACATCTGATGTCTTTCTTCAATTTGAGTCTGATTATGCCTCTAACATAAAACATCTTCATCAGGCCTGAGATTAATGAACTTGCCATTAATAGTATTGCAAAAGTGAATCCACCTATCCCCGTTGGTCGTATATTTCTCAACTGCATCTTTCACTGACAGGTCCGATCTTGATCAACGCTCATTTTCTCTTCTTCATCGAGATATTCTAACTAGAATTTTGCCAGGACTCCATCATCAAGTCCCCAGCATATATCATGTCTCAACTACTTTCCAAGCACAAAAATGTCCTACCAAATAGGAGAATGATTACTACCATGATAGTCCTCCCAAACTCCTTTCTTATGAAGATATTTCTTCTATACATGGCAGCCCAAACCCCCTTATTCATGATGGCCTTGCAGCATATAAGGCTCTCTTATAAGATTGACTTCTCTCATCTTCTTTAAACCCACCACCTTCTGTAAAAGGAAGGAAAAGCAACTGGGCAAATATAAGATGCATCTTACGGGAAACGTCTAAGTTTCCCCACAAGAATTTTAATTATAATGTCTTCAAGTTTCTTAATAACAGAAACCAGACATTTAAAACCATAAACTAAGAACAAGGTAATGCAGCAAGGATTGATTTAATGAGACACAATTTTTCAGCATAAGATAAAATTCTAGAATTCCATTGACATAATCTGATTTGCAGTTTCTATACCGCACAGTCTAGAACACAACCTTCAAACAAACAGGAGACAGGGGCAGGCCTAGATGTTTTGTTGGAAAGGATTCTCTAATGGATCCACAATGTTCACTGATAGCATTCAACTCACGATTCTCCATTGCAAAACCGAAAAAAATAGACATTGCAGCGTTGACTTGCATTCCTGTGGCAATTTCAAATTCTTTCCTGTTTGTTGGCAAGGAATTTTACTGTAGAGCACAGACATTTGTCTGTGTTTTTAAATTTCATCAAGAACCCATCACACACGGTTAAAAAATCTCTTCTCAATGGACCTGAAACGTGGATTTTTGTCCATGGACAAAAGTCGGGCCAGTAGAGGCCTGATATTTTTCTGCGGATAATTTTCAGCCTGTTGGAGATGAAGTCACGACCTCCACTATTGCTGGTCTCGTCAGTGAATTTCAGGTAGCTGCTTTCTCTCTTCTCTGCAGCAATGCAAGTCTACTTCCTGCAGATCATCAGGTCTCCACAGGTATGTCTTCTCTAGCCTCTCTCTCTCTCTCTCTCTTCTCTGGCATCTCCCTGCCTCTTTGATTCATTATTAGTTTGACAAGTTAGTTTTAAACTTTTTATTAATAATAATGTGTTAAACACAAAAACAATGTGTAGTTTAAGGGGGACATTTAAAACTTGTTTCTGAATCAAATCTACTCGCAAAAAGACTAAGTAAGATTCAAGGTTGGTCATTCTCTCCCGAAGAGAGAAAAGCTTGAGCTAGCACGTTTTAAACTAAAGTAGTTGCATATTAAGGATCTGCAGAAGATTATTTTAATCTCTAATAGCAGAGAATGGTTGAAATGGATACACTGTTGGTGTCTAGAAGGCAGAGCTTGTTTTTCAAAGAAGCTGTCTGCCACCGGTGGGTATGCCAAGTTGCAAGAGCTTGGCTGGCAGATGGGGATGATGGTAGGTGCAAGGCCCTTGACGAGTCTGATGCCCACCCTCGTGCCAGTCTTTTTGAAACCGGGAAAAAAATGATAAAACAAAAGAGGTTTTAAGATCATATTTTGCAAGATTCAAAGATTTAGCCAATCAATATCAGTATAATTAGCATCTTATTCATTTCTTCACAAGGCGATGAAGATAAATAGAGAAATGAAGTCATCTCCTCCTACCCTACCTATCACTCGTTGTATTTAAATGTATACTTTCTTTACACAAAATACAAAAACAAATTGACTTATAATAGGCAATTGTTCTGCCAAAAAAGTAATGCATACAAAGTTTCGATTTTTTCAAATATTTAATTGCCTCATTTGCTACCATTTTACTTTAGTTCTATTGAATGTATAGTTAACCATGTTGAGTCGGTGCTTTGGCTATAAAATGCAAGAATCGAGTTTTCCATTATACAATTCATGGGTTTCTCCTTCTCACTTTAATAAGTTATTCTGAATGTCAAGAAGAGCCAATTTTTTTTATGTGTTCTCAATTGGTGTTTCTATTCTTTTTTTCTTTTTCTATGTCTTCCCTAGAGTTTGATATCCTTGTTTAATGACTTTGTGTGCAAGTTTCCTCTTGAAAGGTTAATATTGTGTTGAAACTTGAGTGAACTTGGTCCAATTATATGAGGTAGCTCTATGAGATCTAAGTCACTGCTTTATTGTCTATTAAAAATTTGTTAACCATATATTTATAGAAAAAAATTTCTGGCTCCACCCCTCCTAGAATTTCATCATCTTGCTATACATGTTGCCAACTAGCATCCTGTTCTCGATGCCGTCAATCGGAGATTGATCGACCTTGTTTCAGATACCAACTTCAAGGCACAACAGTAACACAAGCACGACTATTGCGTGCACCGCTGTGTCTGTCAAGTCATGGTCGTTTTCTAAAAAACGAACAAAGCATAGTGGCAGTGCTAGCCTGGAGAGTGCAAAGAAAAAGGGTCTAGATTGCATTGTGATGGAGGAAGAGCCAGTGTGCATTCCTGCTTCTGACAAGTAGACCCAAAGAAGAAGATGTCCCAAACCTATTTGGGCATTGGAAGCAAGGATGCAGACCAGCTTTTCCTCTTGCATGGGTGCAACTCTACCTCCTTCTTCATTACTTTGTCTTGATAGCATATGTTTAGGGATCTCAAAGGATCAGATTCAGATCGGGTATATCCTTAGTCATATCTGTTTTTTCGGATATTCATATATTTGGATTCAAATTTGAATAAAGAAAAATAATATCTGAATCTGAAATCCGATTTTACAATCCGAATCTGATTTTTATGTTTATATCTGAATCCGTATCCGAATTTTGAACCGAATTTATCAATTTTCAAAATTTAATAGCATTAGATACAGAATATTTGTCTAAAAATGAATGCGATCTGAATCCGCATATGAATCTGATGGGATATTTATGTATATCTGAAACCCAATTCGGCCAGGTGTCATTTATTAAATCCGAATCCAATCCGATTTCTTAATTGAATATTAATTTTTTTTTTATATCCGATTTTTTCGGATCGGTTCGGCTCAAACAAGATATATTGACATTCCTACATATGTCTCTTTGCCTTGTTTACTTTTTGGGAAAGAAACGACCATGACTTGGCAAACATTGTGGGAATAGTCATCCTCGACTTCTTGATGCAGCTCCTCATTTATGACTATGATAAGGTCGATCGAGCCCCAGTCAGTACTATAGAAAATGCTAGTTGGCAATATGTACAGTAGATGATATAAGCCACCCTTTTAATGGTGTATGCAATTTTGTTGCTTAGATCGATAGTGATCACGATCTTTTGTTTTCTAACATCAGTAACTCTGCAAATGACCTGTGCAGAAGAAGTGATGAGTTGGACCTTTCAATGGGGTCTCTCTAAGACTAGCAGCTTCTCTATCTTTCTGTGAAATGGGGTGGAGGTAGGTGTGGGCTATTGCTCACACAGACCCCAAAAAACTTTTTATTTTTATATTTGATATTTCTGCAGAAATTTTTTCTATTTACATATTGACGCTTCTTAAAAATTTAAAATTTTATACCAAGTTCTTTTCTTGCTCTGCCCCTGTCAACCATTGGCTATCCAAAAAATAATGAAAGAATTTATGCCTTACATAAGAAATGGATTGTTATGTACGAAAACTTCTTGTAAATATGATCACCAAAGTGCTGTTAATTAGGACATAAACTGATGTGGAACCAATCGCCCATGAACATCAATGACATCCATTGATGAATATCCAAAAGCATGTTAATTAAAACCTGAGTTAACCTTAACACCAGTTTTTCACATTGTGTTGACGTATTTGAGCCCAGAGACAATGTTGTTGCTGAGCAAGAAAGAGCTCTGGAGGCTGTACTGGCTTCAGTGGTAGAGGCAAGTGTAGATTGCGTGTGGGCAATTGCCCACATGGTTCAAAAAAAAAATATTATTTTTATATTGATATTCCTGAGCAATTTTTCTCATTTTAATCCAATTTTTATGTCCATCCCTAGGGCTATTTGGCTGCTCATAGCCTCATAAAAATTAAACAATGCATCATTCTCGCAAGAATAATTTCACAAACCAAGAATTGAACTACTTTTGTAGTCTTTCCTTGAATTAAACAAAATCTTTCAACCGCTTTGATCAGTTTTACTAAAGATGAAAAATTATTTATGGATACAGAGTTAAAGGTGTGATAGTATATCCAATACTTGGTTTCCAATTAACCGAAAACTTGTAACCCATTTCAAGTTTAAGATAATATGATGAATAAATATTGACTAGTGCATTAATTTTATATTTTAGGCAGACAGATAACCGCAATCTGCATCATAAAAAAAAATAATGCACAATCAACATATTATTCATTAAAATCATGCACAACCAAGGGCAGAATAAACAATCCAAAGTAGGCCAAGGAGATAGAAGATTGCCTAGTTTTTAATGTATGGAGAGCCAATTATATCACAATTGTTATCTTAAACACATAAGAATTTAGGAAAAGCAAGAGAGGACAAAAATGCCAGTTGGGTAATAAAGAGAGCCACAAAGTACAAGCAAGTAGTTACTTTAACAGGAAGTAATGGATAATTAAAGAGAAGATTCCATGTAGTTGAGCTGAAAAGTAGGCCAAGGAGGTAGATGACTGCCTAGATTTAATGTATGGAGAGCCAAACTCAAAATTGCTATGTTAAACACATAAGAATTTAGAAAAAGCAAGAGAGGAAAAATAAATGCCAGTTGGGTAATAAAGATGGCCACAAACTTAAAGCAAGTACTTGCTTTAGTAAGAAGTAATATATAACAACTAACACTTAAGGAGAAGATTCCATGCAGTTGAGCTGAAAACTGATGATGATGAAGAAGAACGAATGGCACAGGTAGTACTCGAGGCACTAGAATTAAGCCTTGTGCCCTAGGGGGATAAAGGGTTAGGTGAGGGACTTTTAGTCTTATACCGGGTGGTGGGAAAGATGAAAAAGAAGAATGAAATAGCAGTTCTAAGGTTTCCTATCCAACTAACAATGAGGACATGCTTCTTTGTGTTCTTTTTGTCAAATTTATGTTATGGGCACCTCATATTGCAGAAAAGGACAAGGACGTTAGTAAAGGACTGTTTGGTAACAATGACAAGTTACTATCCTATGAATTTGCCGTAAAGAATAAGGGCAAAATCATGAAATGCTGTCATATAGTGTTTCATATATCTATCCTAATTTTTAAGGTAAATTTATGGAATAGTGATAACTTATTACTATTATCAAACACCCCCAAAGGGACTAGAAGCATCAGTCAAAGTTTCAGTGATGACAGGAAAAGTGTCAACACATAACTGATGAATAGCGCAGGCGTCAGTGCAAAGCCCAATTTGGGTCTCCAATTTCGCCTAAATCTCTAAACAATGTTTTCAAGTTCTATGACAATAAATGAATTTTAAGTTAGAGGCAGATGTTGGGTGTGGATTTGTTAGGTTGTGTTGGTGAGATGTACCAAAATTACATGAGCTAGATGCACCAACCATGATGTATGATTTAATTCTGTTTTCGGTCACTTCAAGGCAATATGAAAGCGATGTCTTTCTCCTTCCTGAGCCCAGTTAGGAATAAGTGCATTGATGCCACAAGGTTGTTCTACCAAATTGCTTCCATGCATTTTTCATCATCAATATCATTGGGTGCATAAAAATATAGTTCATTAGCAAAGTGTCTTTTTCATCGGACATCATCTTTTATTAGCTGACATGTGGTTAGGCAGATTTCCACCAGATTCTGCAAACAGATACACGCATGCCAAATAGCGAATTCTCGACCATAGGCTTATGAATCCTTTTATTAACTATAGAAAAACTTAGGCATGCTTTTTATTTTTGCCAATTGGTTAGGTGTGTTTTTAAAAGAAATATGAAATTATTTTTATGAAAGGATCAGATTAACAACTTTTCCTGGTTCTTAGTCTTTGATTTGGCATTAAATGTTAGATAACTCTGGTGGTAACTGGTTTTAGTTATTATCTGCTGCTGAGATATAACAACGACTACACTCTGGAGAACTATTCACAATATCCCTTTCTTTCGGCTACAAACCAAGCTGGGGGGGGGGGGAGAACTATTCACAATATCCCTTTCTTTCGGCTACAAACCAAGCTGGGGGGCGCACCTCGATCTTTATCAAAAGGATGAAAGAATTACATGAGAAGAAGAAAAACAACAGAGAGATCAACAAAATACATCAAGGGTCACAGCCAGAAGCCACCCGAGCAATGATCAGTTAGGAGAAGCAGTCGTTGAAGACTGATAGATGCTTGATATTAACATAAATTTGAGAAAATCTCTTCACGCAAAGCTGCAGACCTTCTGATAAAATGACGTTGGAGATCAATTGCCTTGTTGGAAGATCGACTGCCTTATTCACTAATTAAATGAATAAGGAAGGTGCTTGGTTGGGCTTCTTTTTGAACGTTAATATTATTTTAAGCAATTATTGTAACGTTCTTATTCCTGTTGTATTAAGGAGAGAACGACTGTAATTCATTACGTCTGAACCATCAAGGAAAGATTGATCTCCTCGTTCGTGGATGTAGGCAACCTTTGCCGAACCACGTAAAATGCCTCTTCTCACTCTCTCCTAGCTCTGTTCAACCTCTCCACTATTTCAATTCTTCATGGTATCAGAGCACAGGGACTATCGCCATCGCTTCCAAAGCTGCGAAGGAGAAATAGGTGCTGTTCCACGTGACTCCAACTGAGAAGTTACAGACGAAGGAGGAAGGAATAGGTTGAGGAAGGTTGTATGCTGGATTAAACAGAAAATCTGGTAAACAAGGGAGAAGCTACGACTTCAGAAATCCCCAATTTCTCAAAGCCATTGGTAACAATTCTTTGACTGTATTCACCTTTGATCTGCCTCCTATCATCAAAATCGCTGGACTGTAGTTTCTTGTTGAACGCTGCCAAGCTGAGATAGAAGTTCTTCTTCAAGCAAGCAGTGACCTATGGAGCACGAAGGGGGAGGAAGACATGATAATGAACAACCGACCATCTTACAAGGCAGTGATGGATCCTTGCACAGACTTGTCGTGCAAGAGCAAGGTAACCCCAATCTCAAGATTAGTAATACCTTGCTTGATGGTCTCAATTTCTTACCTTGGTCTAAGGCTGTCACTCGATTTCTTAGTGAAAAATCTAAACTCGGATACATTGATGGTACTACAAAGAGACCACCACTTAATGATCCGAAATATAGTGAGTGGCGATCAATCAACAAAACTGTTGTGTCTTGGCTCATCAATTCGATGGAGCCCAAGATAGCAGCTTGTTTTAATTTTCTAGACACTACAGAGGAGGTGTGGCAAGCCACCAAAGATCTCTATGGCGAGCAATATAATATTGCTCATATGTACCAACTGTCTCAAACAAAAGGAAGTCTAAAAAAGGGGGACTGCCCCTATTAATGAATATATTGGCACCTTCAAAGGGATTTGGGATGAAATAGATGTCCATGCTCCTTTGACTACCAATCTCTCCATAGCCAAGAAGCAACGTGAACAAGAGCGCATATTTGAAATTCTTGCTGGACTTCCAAATGACTACGAGAATCTACGTAGTCAAATTCTCATGGCACATGAGTTACCTTCGTTAAGCTCAGCTTGTGCCCTTCTTATACGAGAAGAGTCAAGAAGAAAAGCTATGGGCACCTTGAATTATAACGATCAAGATATGTCAAACGATGAAAAGGCAGCCTTCGCTGTGAGCTCTTATAGTTCAGACAGTAGAAACTTCAGAGGAAAACGTGATGAAGGTAGAAAACTTAAATGTTCTCATTGTAAGAAAGTTGGCCATTCACGTGATACATGTTGGTTTATACATGGAAAACCTGACAGAGGTAGAAACTTCAGAGGAAAACGTGATGAAGGTAGAAAACTTAAATGTTCTCATTGTAAGAAAGTTGGCCATTCACGTGATACATGTTGGTTTATACATGGAAAACCTGACAGAGGTATAAATCATATCAAGTCCACTTCAAATGGGACGTTTAAGAAGGAGAACAATTTCAGTAGGAACATCAAGAAGGAGAACAATCAAATCAGCCTTATTACTTCTTCGTCAGACAAACCTATCACATTAGAAACTCTTGTTGAAATGATAAAGGAACTCCAAGTTGAAAAAACTGCAGGTATCTCCATCAACACATCGGATCACGCTAAAGGTATGGCCTACAACTCGTGTCTTGATTCTAGCTCTCATTGGATAGTTGACTCTAGCGCCACTAATCACATGGCTAAGCAGTTTACTCATCTTCATTCCCCTCTGCAGCCAACAGAGCACCCATTGCCATCAAAGGAAAAGGAGGAATAGATTTTTTTAACAAAAATTATACTAGTGAGATTCTTGTTATGCCAGAGCTTAAGTTTAATCTATTGTCGGTAGCAAAAATTACCAAAGAATTAGATTGCAATGTCGTTTTTTCTGCTACTAATGTTGTATTTCAGGATCGAAAGACTCAGACGATGATTGGTGATGGGCGCATGGTGAATGGACTCTACCACATTAAAGCTTCTGATCAAGCTTTGAATATGACTTCTTTGAATGAGGGAGAAATCTGGCATCAACGGATGGGTCATCCATCTGCTCGGACGTTAAATTTTCTTTTTTCTCAAGCATTATTTTGATAATCATACATGTGATATTTGCAAGTTTGCTAAAATGACCAGACCAAAGTTCTCTTTATCTGATTCTATTAGTGAACAACCATTTGATCTTATACACTCTGATGTTTGGGGCCCTGCGCCTGTAGATTCTTTGGATGGATTCAGATATTATGTTATGTTTATTGATGGTTTTTCCAGATCTACTTGGGTTTATTTCATGAAAAACAAATCTCTCTCTCATTTTCAAATTTTATATAAGATGGTTGAAATTCAATACAACTGCAAAATAAAATGCTTCAGGTCTGACAATGGTACTGAGTTCAAAAACACAGGTTTTAAAACCTTTTTAGATGAACATGGCATACAACATCAAACATCTTGTGTTGACACACCTCAACAAAATGGTGTGTCCGAAAGAAAAAATAGACATCTCTTAGAAGTTGCTAGAAGCATGTTATTCCAAATGAATGTGCCTAAAAATTATTGGAAACATGCTATTTCTACTGCTTGCTATGTAATCAATAGAACTCCTAGTAAGCATCTCAATTATGCTAGTCCTATTGGTAAACTTATGGGACATGAACCAAAACTTGATAATTTGCGTGTGTTTGGTTGTGTGGTTCATGTGTGGCTGCACTATGCAAAAAGAGACAAACTTAGTCATCGCTCATCCAAATGCACTTTTATTGGATACAACTCACAAAGCAAGGGGTATGTTTGTTTAGATCCAATTTCAAAAAAAACCTATCTATCTCGTGATGTTCATTTCAATGAAAAACAACCCTACTTTGGAGTTAATAATTGTGATATTATAGGATAGGAGGAGTCTAAATCTCCTAACTTGCATGATTTTGATGACTTATTTTTTACCATAAGTGATGAGCAGGTCACTAGAGAAACTCCTCTAGAAACTGGAAGTTGCATAGAAAATCAAGAACCAGTTATTACTGCCAATGGTGATGAACCCTTTAATCAGGAGCTCAGAAGATCTGAGAGAACTCGAAGAATGCCCTCTCATCTGGCCGATTATGAGACACATTCTTGTTGTCATTATCCCATCAGCAATTTTGTTTCCTATGATAAGATTTCTGCTCATCACGTCAATTTCATTAAGAGTCTTGATAAAATTCTTGAACCTCAAACATTTCAAGAAGCTGAGAAGGACTCAAATTGGAGAAAGGCAATGGTGGAAGAATTAGAGGCTCTGAAACGCAACAAGACTTGGGAGATTATGAAAAACCAAAGAACGCAAGTGTTGTTGGTTGCAAATGGCATTATAAAGTCAAATACAAAAGTGACAGCTCACTCGAAAGATACAAAGCTCGTCTAGTAGCCAAGGGATTCACTCAAACAAAGGGACTTGACTATGACGAAACTTTTGCACCTGTGCAAAAATGAACACCTTGAGGATTCTATTATCTTTGGCTTGTAACCTGAATTGGGGACTTCATCAACTAGACGTGAAGAATGCCTTCCTACAAGGTGAACTCAGTGAAGAAATTTATATGGCACTTCCTCCAGGGCATCTAGATAAAGGAAAAAATTATGTATGCAAACTCAACAAAGCTATTTATGGCCTGAAACAATCTCCTAAAGCATGGTACCAAAAATTAAGCATGACTTTGAAAAATTTCGGATTTTGCAGATGTCACTTTGACAACTCGCTCTTCATAAAGAAACACAAAGAACTCACCACAGTCGTGTTGATTTACGTGGATGATATAGTAATGACAGGTGATGATGTTGAAGGCATATACAATCTCAAACATTACTTGAGAACCACATTCAATATAAAAGATCTGGGAAAACTCAAGTACTTTCTCGGAATTGAGATCGCCCAATCTCACAAAGGCATCTTTCTCTGTCAAAGGAAATATGCACTTGACTTATTAAAAGAGACTGGGAAGATAGACGCATGTTCTGCCGACACTCCGTTTGAAACAAATGTCAAATTGGGGCCATGTGAGGATGAGCCAGAGGTCAACAAGGAAGTATTTCAACGTCTGGTTGGTAAACTCATTTACTTATCTGTTACTAGACCTGACATTTCATTTGTTGTGAATGTGATTAGCAGGTACATGCAAAGCCCAAGAGAGTCACACATGAGGGCTGCAGATCGCATTCTTCGATACATCAAAGGATCTCTTGGACAAGGACTCTGGTATAAAAAGAACCAAAACTTAGACATAGTAGCTTTCACAGATGCAGACTGGGCTTGAGACATCAGTGACAGAAAATCAACTACAGGATATTGTGTGTTTGTCGGTGGTAATCTAGTTGCATGGAAATGCAAGAAACAGAAAATAGTGGCCAGATCTAGTGCTGAAGCATAATATCGTGCAATGGCCGCCGGTACTAGTGAACTCATTTGGACCAAGAATGTGATTGAAGAATTAACTCTTGAAGTTTCAACACCCATGCATTTATTCTGTGATAATCAAGCTGCTATATATATTTCCACCAATCCCGTCTTTTATGAAAGAACGAAGCACATTGAAATCGACTGTCACTATGTCAGAGAAAAGATTGAAAGTGGTAACATCAAAACCCTTCACATAAGTGGAGTGGAACAAGTTGCTGATGCCTTAACTAAAGGAGTCACAAAAGCAAAACTACAACTCGCAACTTACAAGTGGGGATGCTACAACATCTACTCCCCACTTGAGGGGGAGTGATAAAATGACGTTGGAGATCAATTGCCTTGTTGGAAGATCGACTGCCTTATTCACTAATTAAATGAATATGGAAGGTGCTTGGTTGGGCTTCTTTTTGAACGTTAATATTATTTTAAGCAACTATTGTAACGTTCTTATTCCTGTTGTATTAAGGAGAGAATGACTGTAATTCATTACGTCTGAACCATCAAGGAAAGATTGATCTCCTCGTTCGTGGATGTAGGCAACCTTTGCCGAACCATGTAAAATGCCTCTTCTCACTCTCTCCTAGCTCTGTTCAACCTCTCCACTATTTCAATTCTTCACCTTCAATCACCGAATCCAACCAATTCTTCCATTTCCCATCATTAGACCTGATCACTATCATAGAATCAAACCAAGGGATATGAGAGAATGAAGTTCAGGAAATATTCACTGAACAAAACCTTTCACTGAACAAAACCTCTCGCTGACCATGGAGGCATATCTAATTATCTATCCACTTGAATCTCCCCACTAAACCACAAAATTGCAACACACCTAACCCCTTGGCCAAAACCACACAGGCCATGACCTCCACACTGAAACCAGGCCCAGGTCTGAATTTCCAACTCGGAGAAAAGGTGCCGATTTTCATCCATTGCTGAGTATCTCTACTCATGTTATTAGTTCCCTCTTGTTTAAGAATAATCTCAGAACAGCAGCGCCAAATTTGAGCTTTAGCAGATTAAAGAGACCTGACTTCCACTTTATGCACAGCTTGATTAAGAAAAGCCCATATCTTCCATATATCAATGTTAAAACAAAGGGGCAGTCCAGAACCTTTTAAATTCTTTGCCTTGGAGCTTTCTCATGTGCCATCTCACAAACTCTGAACAGAAATCACCAGAGGGGGTGTTATCACCCCAAATTTTTCAAAAAACGGGGTTATTAAAATTTTGGGGCTATTATTTTTAAAATGAATTTTAAATCCAAGTTTAGATCCAAAATCTAAGTTTAGATCCAAATATAACATTTCAAACTCAAAATCCAATTATCAAATTCAAATTAGATCCAAAATAGAGCAAGACCCATTTGCCCCTCCTTTTGACCAA
>JAANDH010000995.1:0-101691 GCA_011799765.1 Nymphaea thermarum
TATATATATATATATCATAACAAAATGCAAAATTAATGCAAAGTAGGTGAGAAAAATGTGAGACAACTCAGACATTAGGAAAAATGCGAGACAACTCAGTGAAAAATTATACCACATAGGAAATATACTTTTGCAGTTTTTCCCTGTTCTCTCCATGAGTTCTCAACGCCAATAGCGACGACCACTTAGCAACTATGCATATCACTTGCTCCAAATTAGCTCACCATTGTTACCAACACTGCCAAATAGAACATTTCCTTCTGATTAGAAATACTAGAAAATGGAAGCATCTGACATGATAGAAAATGTTCCATGAGTAGACACGGTGCAGCTTTAACGCAACTAAACTGTATTAGAGACATACAGAAGATGTTAAGGCTTTTCTCTGATACGGCATTATCGGATATTTGATCTTTACTCTGATGCGGCATTTCTAGGTTTGGGTTCCGCTTTATAGCCGTTTCTGTTTGGAAATTTTGATTTTACAATAGTATCTAGATGTGATGGAGTCGAGTTCCCTAACACGAGTATCTATACGGCATCTCAAACTCGAGTCGAGTTCCCTAACACGAGCACGAGCTCTCGACTATGCATAGTGGAGCTCAAGCTCGAGCTCGATTCGTTTAACTCGTTTATTCCTATCTGATATACTTGAGGACGTCGATGTTGCCGAAGAGCGCGGCGATCATAATCGGCATCCTTTGGACGAAGCCCATCTTCCTGTCGGAGGACCCACCGCACCAGAAGCTGGCCTCATCGATGGCAGAGCCATCCTCTTCGACGACCTGCTTGAACTAAATCAGGTCATCAGAGGCCGAGAGCTCCACAAGAGCGGAGCAGGCGGTGGTAACCTTGCTACCGCCAACCAACGCAGAGTGTCCTCCATCTAGTCGATGGAATCGTATTGATGTCGCTACGTAGTCGTTTCCCTCAACTTAACAATTACTTTTCCAATAAAGCACCATGTTGCTACACCCTTACAGGAAAAGAAAGTCAACAAAGCCGAAGGCCCGTGTTTGTATGTGTATCAAGATGCCAACTGTAATACGTAAAACAGCAAACGCGTCTGGCTCTATTCAGATGTGAAGTTACTTCACAGTAGCACAAGTGGTTGCGTTCATGTACGGGAGTAAGTGACAACTTGTCTTGGATTCATATAGTTGATAGTCCTTTTCAGATTGATAAGTTGGTCTAGTTGATCTACTTTTTGGATCGAGTTCGGACCCGTTCGTGATTCTAGCAAATCTGAAAGCCAGCTACCCCTCCATTGATTTCCTTATGCATAAATATTTAATAATCAACATTAGTAAATATTTGAGATTGAGGGTCATGTTTGATTTGAGGGATATAATTTTTAATTTACCATCGTTTATCTATGTAACTATGGTGAACACACATTCGGGTGAGTTTTTAAAGAAGGTGTTATCCATCCGCTCTGTACTGTAAATCAGAAAGCTCTTTCCCATTTGGGTCATGTATTTAAAGTATTGTCCAATTCTTATATACTTTTGGTTGATGTATGGTGGCATGGAGGTTTTGCTTTTGCTATGTTTCTCCTTTAAGGTTGCCATGTCTAGGATTTAACGTATTTCTTTGGCTCACGGTGCACTAACTATGTGCCAGCACAGTTGGATTCAAGTCCTTTAAGAGGAGGGTGAGCGCTGTTCAGTTCAGGAAGTTGGCAGCGGAAGCATAGCAAAGATGGTGAGAGCACGGTACTGCAAGAAGATGGGAGTCAAGAAAGGACGGTGGACTACAGAAGAAGATCAAATTTTGGTGGCTTACATCTAGAAATTTGGTCACAGAAATTGGCGGGCGCTCCCTAATCAAGCTGATAAGTTCCCCAGATGGGTTTTTCTCTATCACTCCAATATTGATTATTTGTTGAAGAAAGAAAGAAAAGTGTTCTTTGTCATCTTCATAAAACATTCTAAGAATTATATTTATATGGGACTTCCCACGACGGTGAAAGAAGGCCTGATAGAAAGGAACAACAAGGACATGTTCATCGGTCAGGTGATGATGATCTCGATGGCAACGGCCCTGGTGGAATTGGTTTCCGCTAACAGCCTCAGGGTCCTCTATAGCTTGATCCTCGTCATTAAAAGCCCCTTTGTCGATTAGATCCACCAAAGCGGGGAGCTCCCCAAGATCCTAAAGGCCTTGGATTCGAAAGGCCAGCGCTTGAAATCGGCAGCTTTGGATTGCATTATGGAGATTGGGTACTTTGGCGGCAAAAAGGAGGCAATTGAGGTCATGATGGAGGAGGATCTGGTGAGGAAGCTGGTGCTCTTGCAGAGGTAGAAATCTCGTAGGCATGGTGAAGAGAAAGAACTGGGCAGTGTGAGTGGGGAAGAAATGCAAGATTTCTCCACTCCTTGTGGAGATGGTGGCGATGGAGGGTTCCCATCTGCGGAGGAGGAGGAGGAGGGGTGGTTGGAGCGGACACTCATTTGATGGGTGCGTGGCTAAGTTTGCTACACAATTGGAGGTGGGGCAGGGGCTGAGGCAGAGGGAGAAGAGGGCCTTCAAGCTGGAGGTGTTGAGGAGGGTGAGAGAGGCGGTGGACTCCGATGCTAAGGCTGCTACCATTATTGTTGAGGTCTTGTTTGGACCGTCAACGTGAACCTTGGTGGTGGTGGTGGAGAAGGAAGTGTCCGGTCGCCGGTGGGTGGTGGGTGGTTCAGGTCTTTTTTTTTTCTGCACATATGCCAAAGGGAGAGTGTTGTATAATTGTAGCTTCGGAATTATGTAGATCTGTAAAATGATTTTAATTATTAGAAGATTTGTCATTTGCATTTACTTTTTCTCGTTGAATTGCATCTTTAACATGGGTAGCGGTGAAGAAGTCGTCTCTCCTCTTGTTTTTTGCACACGTCAAGTTCTTCTGGAGAGACAATTTTTGTTTTCTTTGGACATGAATTATGAAAGTTCCTGCTTTTGGGATCCAAAAGGTCTCTTGCAAAAGATGATTAGAAACAGTGTGTTACACTCTTCATACCCTTTTCGTACAAAATATAGACATGACTCTCAGTCATGAAAACAATATAAATATACCTAAAGTGGCATTTTTGCAGAAATAATATCTCAAGAGTCAATAACATCCTTTTAAGCTTATAAAACTCACTTTTGTGTTGATTTTCATAGTGTAAAACATAAAGTTTAATAAAGTTCGAGTTAAAATAATAAGTGGTCGTTATGTATATATGTGCTTTGTTAATTTTTTTTTCCTCTCATTTTGATACAAACCTAGACCCAACTGTACAAGATCTGTATTTTTACTGAAATAGTTTTTGCTTCAAATTACCAAACAAGAACACCATTCATCTAAATCCAAACAGTTTTAGTGATAGTAAAGGTAAGATTGGAAGCACATAGGCAGACAAATTATGACTAGGTGCATACATGTGTGTGTGTAAGAGAGAGAGAGAGAGAGAGAGAGAGAGTACTGAATTTAATGTATTAATGTATTTATTTTATTACATGATAATATATAGCATCATAAGTAGGATTCGGTTAATGGGCACCAACATGGCTGAAAGTGGGAAACAACGACTGATGGTTTGCTTAGGCAGTCTCAATGTGCTTGTCAATGAGAGAGTAGACACAGTCCATGGACTCATACTGCAAGACACCAACGCCATCTTCATAGTCGTACATGCATTGGGAAAACCCTCGCTATATTGAGAGTCACGTTCATGAAGGAACGAGAGAAGGCGGTTTGTTGTTGTAGTTGCTGAGCCGAAAGCAACTCCCTATTCAGCCTCCTCCATGCATCTCTTAGCAAGTCTCTTATGTGCTGTCATGCTTGCACATCCCCTACCATTGTCTCGTCCTGTTAACGATAAGGTTGAAAGACAACTGTTTTATAGATATTTAAGGACAGAATCACTACAAGATCAATCAAAATTAATGATAAAAGAAAAAGAAAATCTTTCCACAAAAATCAGATTTAGTTTTTCATGTTTATTGTTGCCAAAATTATAGTGTTAACAATAAGGTTGAAACGCAACTGTTCTAGATAAATTCAAGGAAAGAATCCCTGCAAAATCAATCCAAATTAATGATAAATGAAAAAGAAAATCTGTCTACAAAAATCAGATTTCATTTTCCATGTTTATCGTTGCCAAGGTTATAAGAACTTCGATTATTTAAGCTCGTTTGATGCATTGTGTAAGCAAGGCTCATGGTGGCCTTACATGGTGAAAAACTATGCAAGTTTAATGAAAAGAATCTTTTCATTGGTGGTTTTTATTTGTTTTGTTTTTTTATTTTTTAACTTGATATCAAAGAATGATGCTTGACGAAGAACAAGGAAGCCCATATGTGGCCTATTAAAAACCAAATACATCATTGCCTTCTTCACTAAAGACAGTTGCACGATTATGCAGATGGGTCTAGATAGAAAAGAATGCAAGACCACCATTGTTGTATTCGTTCCTTCAAGTTAATTTTTATCCATTTATTTTCTTTACCTTTACATCCTTCAGCACCAGTCATTTCAATATATATACATCGAAACTCATTTTTGTTCTTCATTATGTGATATGCCATGTATGGAAAATTGATGTATCTCAAACCACTTTGACCAAGGACAAAAACCTAACCTCCTAAATTTTCGACAAAAATGATTTCAACACAAAATATGAATACTTTACTAGGTTTTAAAAAGATTGATTTTCATAAAACCAAGTTTTTTGGAGGGTGTCATCTCAACACTCCCTAAGTGTTTATCTTAGAAACAACTTCAATTAAGACATGTTTAACAAAGCTCAACAAAACCAGGCTTAGAATAACTCAAAGCTCATGCTGGTGGCCCAAGCCTAACACTTTTAGTCATCAGATCGGATCTTATCGTCAACTCGATGTTTGAAGAGGTGCCAAAAACTTTTAAAGGAGTCATAGACAACACACAAGGAGTTTCAAAGGGAGTCGTTAGTGATGCATCAAGCATTTGTAATGCCGAGATTTAAGTATATATCAAGTCGAGTTGGGCCCGCAATACTTAACTCGAGCCAGCTCATTCCAATGATTTTTTTTTTTTATCTAACCAGTCCAAACCCGACCCATCAGGTCATCTACCGTTTCTCAATGCATTTCTTTAGACAAAGATTCCGTTTTTTTGCGGATGGTAAATCTTTCTCAGAACATGGAGTGTGAATCAAACCCATGTTTGAATTCAAACTGAGATACTGATGCAAGCTCTTCCCTTCTGAATCAAATAGATTCATATCTGAAAGAGGCTGACAATAAGTTGAAAGAGGCTGAGATTTGTACAAGGCTGGGCATCGGGTCAGATAGCCGATGGGTACCCAGCCTGACTCTTATACGAGCTCACGCCCGAAAAGAAAAAAAAATCGGGTGGGCCCGACTAAGCCAGGTCCAGCCTAATATTTTTTTAATACATATTATATATATGTATGTGTGTGTGTGTGTGTGTGATTGTAATATTTTATTACGATTAACTATTTTTATATATTATTTTATATTTAATATTTTTTAATTTAAAATCGGGTAGAGCTCGAGTTTTAGGTGTCAGGTTGGATCGAATGGATACCTAGGCCTAATCATGGGTAGTACCCAACTATCCATTGGGTAGGAGGCCCGTTGCCCTTTTTTTTAATTTATTGTTTATATTGGATACGAGTAATTAAATCTTGGTCTTTGAAGTGATTTGCTTGGAATATAAAATTACAAGATCAGATCTCAAATTTTTACATGCAATTACATTTGGGTGTCTATCAAGATCATGGATCCATCTATATCCATTTCAGCATGAATGATACCCAATCCAGAATTCAAGTACCAATTGGAAATGAGTTCACTGGTCAGACGATTTAGATTTAGATCCAAATCGAGCAATCAAATTATATCCAAATCATTACCAGCTCCGACTCATGAAACTGTTTGAGTATGAGAGATGTGGTGGGTCCATTCGTACGGACGTGCCTGATCCCGTCGGTCCGCTTGTCAGTTCGGGGAGATCGTACCTGGATGTTGGATTTCCTTCATAGACCCGATTCGTGATCCAAATATGATTGTTTAAGAATGTATCAGATCGGGTAGAGCTCGAGTTTTAGGTGTCAGGTTGGATCGAACGGATGCCTAGGCCTAATCATGCGTAGTACCCAACTATCCATTGGGTAGGAGGCTCGTTGCCCCTTTTTTTTAATTTATTGTTTATATTGGATACGAGTTAATTAAATCTTGGTCTTTGGAGTGATTTGCTTGGAATATAAAAATTACAAGATCAGATCTCAAATTTTTACATGCAATTACATTTGGGTGTCTATCAAGATCATGGATCCATCTATATCAATTTCAGCATGAATGATACCGAATCCAGAATTCAAGTGCCACTTGGAAATGAGTTCACTGGTCAGACGATTTAGATTTAGATCCAAATCGAGCAATCAAATTATATCCAAATCATTACCAGCTCCGACTCATGAAACTGTTTGAGTATGAGCGATGTGGTGGGTCCATTCGTACAAGATCATGTTTTGAAACCAGGACAATATCATGTTTTGAAAAAAAAAATCTCGAACCAGGTCTCTGTTTTCTCAAACCAGGACAATGTCATGTTTTGAAAGGGTGAGTTGTCTAGTTTTAAAGGTTGCAACTTTCCATTTAAACGATTGCTATGTTTGGATTTCTTTTTCTTGAAAATTTGTGTCTTTGCAATACTTAAATAGGGTCTTTTGCTTTCTGTCCGACATTGGAAATTTAAGTGAACAATCTTTAATGTAGTAGAGTTCTTTTGTCCGTGAGATAGAGATTTCTTGAGGTATTAGCCTAATTGTTGTTTCGTGTGAATGCGGTGACATTATCCCTTTGGCAACTCGAATAAAATGCTATGCATATCTCTTCTATTTTTCACATCTTGAACAGAGAGTTGTCAAAGCATGCATGAAGAAGAAAGTGGACGGCCGGGAATCTCCACTGAATTCAGTAGCTAATCCTTGTCGAATTCAACCACTTCAGTTCTAATTCGGATCAAACATCAATATCTAAGCAGTAGCAGCACGTAACATCAATAATAGTGTTGTTCTTCATATCTGTTACACTAGAAAATGATTTGCAGCAAAGTTCCTGCGTTACTGGAAGAATGAAAGCGTACCCGGAGAACTCCATGGGCTGTCTTTGGTGGATTATCTGCACACCATATTGAAGTCCTGCCTACCCAAGTCATGCTGCACTTGCAAATCTGCAGTTTCCATTCCTTTCGAATGCCTCAACATGCTCTCCGACCTCGTGCCTGTCAACCCCTCTGTGGAAGGACACCTGCAGGGCACCCTGTACACGGGGTACATCCACCCTTTGGTCCATGATGCAGCTAACATCAATAATAGTGGCCAACACCTGATAGTTTAATGCATTCTATTTATATACAAACGAAAAGCCATCGAATATTCACAGGTAACGCAAACACTATATTTTAAGAGATTGAACCTTTAGTATAGACACACAATCTACACTGGGATGCACCTCTATATAGGATTCTCTTCAGAGCACTCTAACTAAGGATTAGCTCCATCATGGACCAGAGGGTGGATGTACCCCATGTACAGGGTGCCTTGTAGGTGTCCTTCCACTGAAGGGTTGACAGGCACGAGGTCGGAGAGCATGTTGAGGCATTCGAGAGGACAGATTGCAGATTGCAAGTGCAGCATGACTTGGGTAGGCTGGACTTCAACATGGTGCAGACAATCCACCAAAGACAGCTAAGGGAGTTCTTCGGGTACGCTTTCATCCTTCCCATAACCCAGGAACTTTGCTGCAAATCATTTTCTAGTGTAACAGATATGAACAACAGCCACCGCAACTTGCTTTAACTTTTACAATATAAAAGAAGAAACAAGCATGAAGTTATTTATTGGTTAAACTTTCATCTTACTTCTCACTTGTTTTTATGTTAATTTATTTAGATGTATTCCACTACCATTTCGACTTAGATCCCTTTTTATCTATATAAATGTTATTTAAATACATTTGGCTTAGCAAAACCATGCCCATTCCATCGATGGCATGCGACTGAGTGGAAATAGGAGGTCTGAATTAAGGACGTGATTTCTGTCGGGTTGGTGAATCTACGTCCCTCTTTTGTGTGTCCTTTTCTGATGGCACCGGAACTCTCCAAGGCCACGGCCATTCAATGCTCCTTTCTTTAAATTAAGTTAAAACTTGACCGAGTCCGGACCGTGTTGTAATACATCAGAGCTTTCCCTCTATTGAGGAAAAAAAAAGGAACCACTGGTCCCATTCAAAGTCAGGCTGGGGCGCACCCGGGCTCGGTCCGACCCCTTATTTGGTAGCCCGAGCTCGGCCGGGCCTACTTTACCTATATAAAAGCTGTAGTTGCTACCAATACAATTTTCAAGATAGAAAGCGAAAGAGTCTACAAAATACAAAATTCTTTCAATACGTGATGCAAATTATTGCAGGTGGTGGAAGGACTTGGGCTTGGACGAGCACATTTCCATGAACGTGGCTCTCAACATTGCGAGGATTTTCACATGCATTTGGGGTTGGTGTATTGGAGACAGCGACCGCGGCCAACGAAGTTGCTACGTTATGCCATTTCAACCCATCCAATAGGTTTAAATAAAGGTTGTTTTTTCAATTTATTTAAAAGTGATGCAAGTCTACGTGCTGCTACTGCTTAGATATTGATGTTTGATCCGAATTAGAACTGAAGTGGTTGAATTCGACAAGGATTAGTTACTGAATTTAGTGGAGATTCCTGGCCGTCCACTTTCTTCTTCATGCATGTTTTGACAACTCTTTCTGTTCAAGATGTGAAAAATAGAAGAGATATGCTTAGGATTTTATTCGAGTTGCCAAAGGGATAATGTCACCGCATTCAGTTCACTCACATGTTTGACGTATTAGCCTAATTGTTTTGTGTGAATGCGGTCAGATTATCCCTTTGGCAACTCAAGAATAAAATCCTAAGCACATCTCTTCTATTTTTCACATCTTGAACAGAAAGAGTTGCAGAGCATGCATGAAGAAGAAAGTGGACGGCCAGGAATCTCCACTAAATTCAGTCTAATCCTTGTCGAATTCAACCACTTCAGTTCTAATTCGGATCAAACATCAATATCTAAGCAGTAGCAGCACGTAGACTTGCATCACTTTTAAATAAATTGAAAAAACAACCTTTATTTAAACCTATTGGATGGGTTGAAATGGCATAACGTAGCTGGTTCAACTTCGCTGGCCGCGGTCACCGTCTCCAATACACCAACGCCAAATGCATGTGAAAATCCTCGCAATGTTGAGAGCCACGTTCATGGAAATGTGCTCGTCCAAGCCCAAGTCCTTCTGCCACCTGCAATAATTTGCATCACATATTGAAAGAATTTTGTATTTTGTAGACTCTTTCGCTTTCTATCTTGAAAATTGTATTGGTAGCATCTACAACTTTTATATAGGTAAAGTAGTTCAACATTGGGAGGATTTTCGCATCCTTTTGGCGTTGGGTTGGAGATCACTTTTAATGTTGTAATAAATATCGTTCTTGGGAATGAATTGCATTGGACTGTAGGCTGTAGATTTTATCATTGCCGCTTTATCTTTTAGATAGATTGAGATGATGTTGGCAGGCCCTACATTTTTATCCACAAGGGTGAATGATCAGAGTTGGATGATCGGAATAACTTCATGTTTCGCGGATCATGAGAAGTGTGACCTAAGAAATTCAATGATCACAGTTTGTTGCCCGCTTCTTCTTTTCTAATTTATTGTTTATATTGGATTTGATACGAGTAATTAAATCTTGGTCTTTGAGTTTTGGGTGTCTATCAAGATCATCGATCCATCTATATCCATTTCAGCATGAATGATACCCAATCCAATTGGAAATGAGTTCACTGGTCAGACGATTTAGATTTAGATCCAAATCGAGCAATCGAATTACATCCAAATCATTGCCAGCTCCGACTTATGAAACTGTTTGAGTATGAGATGTGGTGGGTCCATTCGTACGGACGTCCTGATCGATCCCGTCGGTCCGCTTGTCAGTTCCGGGAGATCGTACCCGGGTGTTGGATTTCCTTCATGGACCCGATTCGTGATCCAAATATGATGTCATTTGCAGAACACCTCAAAAATGAAGAAACTATTTGCAGAAAACAGCGAAAGATGAGGGAAGTTTAGGCCCCCTTTTCGTGAATAACCGACAGTTAGCACGCCTTTCTGGAATTAGGGTATCCTTTTGACTGAAACGTAGTAGAAGGTGCTAGAAGCACTGTTCCCAGACTCCCCACGAACCCAAAACCTAAAGAGCGAGAGACGGAGACGGAGACAGAGAGAGAGAGAGAGAGAGAGATGGATGCGGCGAAGGTGAAGCAATTGATGCTCTTCATAGAGCAGTGCAGGTCCAATCCTGCCATACTTGGCGACCCTTCCATCGCCTTCTTCAGGGATTACCTCGAGAGGTAAATTTTTGGCTGTGAGTCACCAAATACCACCATTCTTCCCTCTTCTCTTCTTCACTTCTTTCTGCCTCTCTCTCTGGCTTTGGTTGGTGATTCTTGGTTTTGCTTGTGCCATTTCTCTTTTTGTTTTTGCTTCGGAACATGGTGTTCTTCTGATCAGCCTAGGCGCCAAGCTCCCTGATGCTGCTTACGGGCATGAAGAACCTTCCAAGTCCCATGGTCAAGTGAGTTCTTTTTCTTTTTGGCCAAAACTGTATCTGTCATTGTTAGCCTTTTTTTTTATGTGGTTGCGATTGGTTTTGAAAAGAAAAATGTTTGGATTAATGGCAAAATGCAACTGTGTAGACTATTGTTTTTTGAGATAATAGTAAACTGGCAGCGATTTGTATTGCAGATACTGCATCGCCTAGAAGAAATTTTGTGCTTTTGATCAATATGATATATTTCTCTTGTTTCAGTTCATGTGTTCGGGTCATTTTTGTTTATTAAGAAAGCATTGCGAGTCTTCTTTGTAAAATAACTTCGGAAGTTCTTCAGGAAATTGTCATCATGGATGATTTACTGAGAGGTGAGTTTTGTGTAAGGCTTTCCTCGTGTTATTCTGACGGTGGTCATCACATACCCATTTTGTTACCTTCATGGGTTGGCATAAGTGGCGTGATGTTAGAGGATCTGTGTATGGAGAATTTTTTGTTTTAACTAGATGAATAGGTATTGTTTGGTCTTATCAAATTAGTCGTAGTGGGATGAGTAGTTGCATTGTCATGTAGAATGTGTTTTATTCTTCTACTCTTTCGTGTGGATGAATCTAGACTTCTCTCATCCTCTCTAAGGTGAGTTTTCCGGTGAAACTAGGGAACCCAGCCCCACCGGTAACTTGAATTATTCCTATTCCTGATTACCTCACTTCTAGTGAATGTGATGTCACATTATTAAACTGGCTTTGTAGAAACTGAGGTCAGATTAGATCATTAATGATTCATGAATAAACACTGAAAATGTGTGTTTACATAGCCAGAGACTGGCATGGCTCGATCAGTTCTAAAGTTCCCTGCTTTTGAGTCATTGGAAGGGCCTGATGATGATACGTTTGAAGCTTTGAACCGTCATGAAGAAAAAAGATTTTCGTCAATGCTTAGTCTTCCATGGGAACTTTCTCCATTGTGATCTGGTTCTTTTGAATTGTATTTGATTCATTGTCTTCACTGCAGCAGGATGAAGGAGTGAGGCCTTGGAAAGCACTTTGGTTTATCATTTATGTAATGTAGTTCAGCTAGTTATTGGGGATCATGTATTAGTCTAGATCATGCATATGGAAATTTTCTTTGATTTTCTCCTTGCATCTGTACTAATAGAATGAGAATACAATCTTCCATCCTGTACATGAAGGACTGGAGAAACAGAGAATTGAAATCAACCACTGTTTAGAGTCTTTAGACTGTGGTTCCTTGTAACAATGGTGATGGTAGTTTTATATTCATGATAATTTTTTAGAACTCAAAATAGCTTTTCCAGGATTTTCTTTAGATGGAGATATCAACCATCTGCTTCCCAAGGACCGATGTAGATATGAACGATGTTTAAGTCATAATCATGCATTGTCTGTTTTTTATCTTGACCAAAGGAGTCCATCTTTGTTCTTTCCTGAGGACTATACTTTTGATTGGTTACAATAGAAAAGCCAAGTGCCTGATGAAGGTGATGAAGATATGCAAGACCTTGAAGAAGAGGGTATTCATGTTCAAGAAAATGAAGAAGAGCCTGAAATAGTTGAGTCAGATATTGAGCTAGAAGGTGAAACTGTAGAGCCAGACAATGATCCTCCTCAAAAGGTAATAATTTCCTCATTGTGAGAATTTAAACTGTACATAACTACATATTATTGCAAGGTTGGACATGCATATTTTGGTTTTCTTTATCTTGTGTATTCAAAGTTGTTTGTTCTCAGCTTGTTTAATTCTACCATTTTCTCTAGATGGGAGATCCATCTGTTGAGATAACTGAAGAAAGCCGTGATGCATCCCAAATTTCAAAGGCAAAAGCTATGGAGGCGATTTCTGAAGGTAATTATATACCAATCTGGTTTCTGCTTGTTTCCTATTTCTGTCCCATTCAGTTTCAGCCTATTTTTTTCTGTTTGTTTCATTGTTATCAGGTAACCTTGAAGAAGCCATTGATCACCTGACAAATGCTATTGTATTAAACCCCACATCAGCGATAATGTATGCAACTAGAGGTCAGTCTACTTTCTGATTCTACAATGATATATGTAACTTTGAGTTCTTTTACTTTTAGTAATTTGCTGTATTTTGATGGTGTCAATACAAACCTCTTAACATATATGATTTGGAACAGCTAGTGTATTCATTAAAATGAAGAAGCCTAATGCTGCAATTCGAGATGCCAATGCAGCTTTGGAGGTAAAATTTATGGCAATTGTTTGTGCCTTTAAGTTCAGAAAAGAATCTGTTTCAAATATGTCTCTTCTCCTAGTTTCATGTCAACATGACGGTACACTTGATTTATGAAGCATAATTCCTCAGATAAATCCCGATTCCGCAAAAGGCTACAAATCTCGTGGCATGGCTCGTGCAATGCTTGGTCAGTGGGAAGAAGCAGCTAAGGATCTTCATGTCGCTTCAAGATTGGATTATGATGAGGAAATTGCTGCTACACTGAAGATGGTATGATGTTTAATGATCAGACATGGTTGCATCAAAGTTAAACTATTAGGATGTAGCCTATGGATGAAAAATATTATGAACATAAACTTCTTTGTCAATTCAGTGTCTCAATATCTTTTTTTATTTGGTTTCCTTTGGTTATGGCATGACACTTGCAGGTTGAACCTAATGCTCATAAAATTGAAGAACATCATAGAAAATATGAGCGCTTACATAAAGAAAGGGAGGAAAGAAGACTAGAACGTGAAAGACAACGTCGCCGAGCCGAAGCACAGGTGATTAAGTTGTTAAGTTTCAAGCAATAACAGAGATTTGCTTTGTTGTTTGCTGAGAATGTGTTTGGTGGTCTGTTTTGTTGCAGGCTGCATATGTAAAAGCAAAGAAGCAAGAGCAGTCATCTCCTAGAAGGCCAACTGGTGGCATGCCTGGAGGGATGCCTGGTGGAATGCCAGGAGGTTTCCCCGGTGCTATGCCTGGAGGAATGCCAGGAGGTTTCCCCGGTGCTATGCCTGGAGGGATGCCAGGAGGTTTCCCCGGTGCTATGCCTGGAGGAATGCCAAATATTGACATGAGCAAGATTTTGAATGTAGGTGGTTCTTGATTTTGTTTCTGTGCTATATCACAAAATCTTGTCAACTGCACCACTTAATTTGATCGCCAGGCACTAACCAAAGAGTTGATTGTTGCATGCAGGACCCTGAATTGATGGCTGCATTTAAAGACCCAGAGGTCATGGCTGCTCTCCAAGACGGTTAGTTTCTATTTGACATTTGTCTTGGTATTGTGCTGTCTAAAGATGCTTGGTTGTTACATGCGTACTCCCCCATTTCATTTTATGGTGTCTGAAGGAGCTAAACGTAACTGAATTTTATGTTGTGTTGTCAAAACATGGGATCATCAGTAGTACTATTCGCTCTCCTTTTTTCTCCCTTGAGAAGTCGGTTTCTCTTTTATTTCATATTTGAAGGAAAACATTGAATTGAACAATGGGACGAGATGCATCGTTTTTTTTTTTCACTGTCATTAAATTCTTTTGCGTCATAAACTGCATATAAGCATGATGTGAAATCTCACTTCAGTATGATGTGCTCAAACAAAGTTTGCTTGTTCTTATGTAGTGATGTCAAATCCAGCTAACATAGCCAAGCACCAATCAAATCCCAAGGTAGCACCTGTCATTGCCAAGATGATGGGCAAGTTTGCAGGAGACAAGTGAGATAAGTTTGGCGTAGATGAATTCCTGCGTACACGGTATCCTACAACTTTTGTTGCTGTTGTGAGTTTTCTTGCTGAAATAGGGTGTGGTGTAAAAGTCTTTCTGATTTTATACCCTTCATGGAAGCATTTCATATAATGAACAGCGTTGAAGTGTGCATTTGAATTAGAGGCTTTCGTTGTGATGTCGAGGATGCCGTTTCATGTTGTAAACCGTAAAATGGTTGCTGATAATAAAATCTGCGATTTATTTATGGTTCTCAATTTGTGGTTTACTTTATCCATTGTTGCAAATACTTTTCTTGGCTTCGGGCAGGGTTTTCCTGTAGTCTTTTGCTTTTAGTTTTGTTTTTCTCTTGGGAAAACCTTAGGGAAAAAAAATGTATAAATCTTTGCAACGGCAAAAAAATTATGAAAAGGTGAATTTTTATTATTTTTTCTTACAAAGACATTGGAAGGTATTGATAGGTTTTTCTTTCAAAAGAAGAAAAGGTATAAAGATATTTTTCAGCTTAGCCTTCTTCATTTTCAAGTATAAAGATCTCAACTTTCTTGCTTGTTGCTCCGTTGGCAAGTTGGGTCCAATAAATACTCGGATGTTGAGCATTTCAAAAATCTGACTACCTATGTTGGTTGGATCAGATGCAACCCCATGTATGTGGTCTGGTCTCTGTTATGTGCTGGATTGAGCATTAAAGTAAATTTGTTAGTCAATCTTATTTCTAAATGTACAATTTTTGCATTTGCTGAGGATGAAATTGAGAACCATTTTTATTGAAGAAGTGCATTAATGCGGAGGCGCTAACAACGGACAGTCACTAGAAGCTAGTATAGGCAGTACAGCGCTGAAGTAGTTGAAAGCCAGGAAATGGCGAGCCAAATGCAAGATTTTGTGGATCTTTTTTTTTCTTTCTTTCTTTCTTTGAGTACCATGAAATGCATGCATATGGTGTTTATTGGCTGAAGGATTGAATCTCATGGGGTTGAGTAGATCACCTTATACAGTCACATTTTACTAAAGCCATTTGCAATATAGAAATTAGCAGGCCAGTAGTTGATAAAACCTTTTCTGGTGGAGATGCAAATGAATCAGATATACCCCGCCCCCATTTGAAATCTATTTAGAAGAATTTAGTGAACAAATTAACTTTGGGTAGTAATAAATTTCGATTTGATACGTAGTTCCATAACAAAATCAAAACTAGAAAATGATATCTGACTGATAACTGATAGTGAACCGCCCAAGTCGGCATATAAAATTGAATCCTATGTTAGATTCAGTTTTGGGTTTGAAAATGAGATCCAAATCTGAGTCTGCCTTGGGATAATCCTTAAGCCAATTTGGTAGAGATTGAATCCGCCTAAATTCAAACGGTTTATATTCCTATTTGCCGCAAAAAAAAAAAACCGAAAATCTGTAATTATTTTACTTCGTGGGACTAATTTGTCTTTCTTTCGCATTTTATTTGATGACTGAAAACCTTTTTTCTAACATGTATTCTTTAGAAAGCTATGCCTTACTAATCAAACAATGAAGTACAAATTGGAAACTTTTTAACATCTAACGATAAAACTCGTAGTGTTTTGCTGTCTTTTCCGATTCCCAGTTTTAGGACCGACTTTTTCCTCGAAAGCTTTTTTCAGATAGATGCTTTCCTGACAATCTTTGCAAGGCCATCAAACACCCCTTGAACTGCAAGTCTTCATGCCTGAAGCATCTGGCGTTTCCGCCTACACAGCTAGTCCACCATCTTATATCCTTCCAATCTATCCCTTTAACAGGCACTTCAAAGTAATTGATACATTCCAACCAAATTGGTCCTACCATGCACACTATGTTCTTCCGCTCGTTCCTATGATCCAACTCCTCATGATCCAGCCCCTCTTAAAACTACAACTATATCATCTCTTTAATAACTCAGATAAGGGACCCCCACTGCCCATCCTCCTGCCAAACTTTTTGGACACTAGCTGCCAAGATAAACACACTACTAGCTTGCAATTAAAGAACAGATGATGATGACTAGATTATTCTGCCTCACAGCAAATCTGACATCTGTTTGCAAGGTTCAGGCCCTTTTTTTTACTGTGGATCAAGCGTCCGAAGCCTATCATAAACAGCTGTATATAAAAACCATCTTCCTCTAGGGTGAACAACCTTGTTCCACATGAATTTTCTCCACAGTTCCTCTGTCTGTTTCACTATTGCAGCTTCCCACAAGTCTCTCGTTTTCAATCCTTTAACCAGGCATCCCTCGAACCTAAGTACATCTGGACCATTCCTCAATTGTGGGCGAGCCATCTGCAGACACTGAAAAATCTGCGCAAATTCTGGGACCAGCATATCATCTGTGTTCAAGAATTGGTTCATGGACATCTTGCTAGTTCTTTCAAACAACACCCACTCGTCAGTCGAGAGAGATTTTGCTAAAACTACTCCTCCCCAATTATCATACCATGTCTTCGCATCGCCCCTTCTAACTTTCCCAAGGAGTCTTGTGCTTAATAAGACGCCACACCAACATACAATGCTTAAAAAACTAAACCAAGTCTGTTCAGAACTCAGCCTAATGACCAAAAGGCCTCCTGGCTCCACAGACCTTTAGAAGCAGAAGCAAGCCGAACTTGCTTCGCGAAGACATAGCTGTAAGACATTTCATTTGCAATGCAAGGGCCCAATCCTCTATGCAGATAAGAGCGACTCCACCCTCGGAGTAAGGTCTGCAAACCTTGTCTTTCAGCTATGGCGAATTTCTTGAGGGGGTAGTTTCCTGCTTTATTTACTTTTACACGCATCGAAGGATGGTAACGTAACCAGGAGCAATAATAAGTGCGCCGAACGTCCAAATCATGCCTACAACATTAATTGAGGGCTTCAAAAATATAAACGCTTGATGCCATGTGGGGTCTGAACTACCAATCGTAAAGTCCAATCAATTCAGAAACTCACCGAAAAGAGTTACATTGAAGATGCCCCATGTACATAATAGGTATACGAATTGAATCTTTGGCACTACCTTCCCGTGAAATTTTAGAAAAAAAAAAGAAGCCTCTGCTATTATATACAGTTCCCGCTTAAGTAGAACTGGCGAATGAAATTATGAATCGATAAGCATGTATCTGGACTAATCTTTCTTTTTCTGGATAAGACATAGTTCTTATTTGTCAAGAAAGTGAAATTTGCAATGCAATTCTTTTGTGTGTGTGTGTATATATAGGCATAGTTCAAAGATTACTCGTATTGAAAGATGTGAACTGCATTTTAGATCAGGTGCAGTGAATTTGAAGCTTATATCCGTCGATTTGAGGTGCAAAATGATTGAAAAAATGCTAAGGATTTTTCAATCAATTCATTGAAGCGGCCTCTTTAATGAATAAAGAGCCGAGAACCAGCAGCTCTACGTTCTCAGATTTGACAAAATAGAAAGCAACATAATTCCATGTTTTTTAGCTGCGTAACCTTGGGCGGATTCTAACGAGAAAATGATGGGGGGCCAATGCATTCATTTGATATATTACACAGCGTTTAATGCATTGCCAGCATGTATCTGGTCGTGGCCTTACCCACCCATCTCAGCATTTATTGAGATGCTCATCAACACCTTCCAAAGTGTTGAAAATAAATGATTTGTCAAACAAAAATGTAGACTGCCCATTTGAAGAAATCTCTCAAGTTGGATTAACCATATCTTAGATATTAGGTTTTGAACTAAACTTCTCCTGTCGGATCTGAATTCCTTATTGATGTTCTTTGTCTATGCAATTCTGGGTTTTGCATGTAATTAAGTTCTTGGGGAAGAATAACAGTGGATATCAAGAGAGAAGAAGAAGAAAACCGCTCTGGAATCCATGATCAATTCTCAAGATATAAATTATACAAGTGCCATGGACCAACAAAGGTAACACCAAAAGCCAAATTAGAGTCCAAGAGGAAACTAGTCACCAACAGAAGCAAAGAAGAAATAAGCGCACAGCAAAAGTGAAAGCCTACAAGAATAAGACGAACAAGGAGTCACCACAAGTGTGAAATATGAATGCCACTCCATCCAGAAGAGTGATTATTTCAGTATGCAAAAGATGATGGCATCAGGCCCAAGGCTTCAACAACAGCGATGCCCACAGCAAACCAAGTGCCCACAGTGGCTTCAATGACCATGTCAACCTCAAAGCGCCATTGCTCTGCTTGTCTGAACCTGTAAAACCAGTCACGAGTTCAAGAAACCCAGTTAAACGCTAGAAACAGTCCAGATTTCTTCAACTACAGTTAGAAATTAATTTGCATATTCTTTTGCCCATTTTATTTTTGATGCGCTGCAAGTAAGATTCTTCAACAGCCTGAAATTTCTAAAATTTCATCTGTTGCAGAAAAGCTTCTGCAAATATATAACTAAAATAATCCAAGAGCCAGTTGTCATGCTTTGAACTGTCGATCAAATTTGGACAGTAAGATCTTCTTTTCCTTTGGGAGTAAAGAAAACTTAAGGTCCAGAAATGACGCTCCACCTGAATTTTTTAATACTACTGTGAATTCCATGATATTCTTGAAAACAGGAGAAGATGGGCAGCGGAGTGGGTGGTCCTCCCAACACGAAACACACTAGGAACCACATACGTGTGTCCTCAGCTGGCTTCTGCCGTCCAATTAAGGAAAGCATTAATTAGGCGTGCGGGTAGACAGCGTTGTGCCACATTGAGATCATCACTCGTTTGATATTCTGATATGAAGCAGAGCAGCCATGGCTACGAGGCCTTCTACCTTCCTACCATTAAGAGGTAAAACGATGACAAGCAAAAACAAACTGGACATGGCTCATGAACAAGGTGCCTGGCCCGTCCAAGTCACTTTTAGGCAAGAAGAAGCCTCCGTGACCTGCTCATCCCCGCTCTCAGATCAGATCATTCGAGATCCCTCAGACTGAAAGGGGTCTCAAACAGAAGGCTTCATAATAAATTACTGACAGAAAAGGAAAAAGAAAGCATCAATGGCAGTTCATCCGCCTAACCACATCCATGGATGAAGAGAATTCTCGTTTGCTTCACCAACTACACACTCTTAACAGAGGAACCTCTTATATCCTCTTCTTTTTCGTACTTCTTTAACTGTCAAAAACCCATCAACCTTTTCTAAAGTATACTTTTTCACTGTTCATTTCTTTCCTGATACAAACCTGCGACAAGGATCTCGTTTCCTAGGTTAATGTGATCTTTTCAAAACCTTTCTCGACCCCATTTTTCTATATTCCCCTTTATTTACTAGTGAGACAGCAAGCATTAGAACAAGGAAAATGTGATTGAGTTTCCCGTCTTCTAAAACATCGCAGCTTTATCAACTCAAAGTTTACAAAGTGGTAGTTTTGACTTGGAGATCAGAGGATTGAGCTAGAGTATATGGGCAGAGATTCTTCTTCTTCTTTTTTTTTTTTACTAAGGAAAAAAGTGGTCCTCTTTTTTCTTTTCTCAGAAGCATCAAAATGTGCAACATGACAGGAAATTTGGAGAACTTTCTTGAAGTCTGCAAGAGCTCTGTCTATCGCTACAGAGCATCTCAAGATTAAACGAACGCTTTCCAAACTACAGCCTCTACAAACTCAAGTTCAGGTCGGCTGAAAATGTAATTGCGCAAAATTTGTGTTATTAAAACTCCACATTGGAAATCTCCTTAATAATGTAAACGAGAGAGATAGAGAAAGAGAGAGAGACCTGAAGTTGGGGCAGGCGCTTTGGATGATGCTGGAGAAGGGGCAGACGTTGCTGGGGTGTGGGTAGATGAGTTGCCTGAGACAAACAAAACCAACATAATATTCAGAGCGAGAGAGAGAGAGAGAAGCCTCTTCATCTTATGCAGGAAAACCGCCATAGCGAGAAAGAGAAAGAACAGACGAACACAAACACACAAAGGAAGGAAGGAAGGAAAAGAGGAAGTGAGGGGCTGTGGAGATGTACCGGTTTTGCATTGGGAGATGCTAGCGGAGACTTTGCAGAGGGTAGGGATCTCGAGAATCCGAGTCATGTTGAGGGGAATGCCGGTGGGAGGCGTCTTGTAGAGTTCGCAGAGGCAGGATAACTGGTTCTTCACCACGTCGGCGACGCCCTTGCAGCAGTCGCTCGAAGGCTTCTTTGTCGGGTCCTGAACGGCCTCAAGGCAGCCTGAAAGGCTGGGGAGCAGCTGCGTGGCGCAGTCCTGGCCCTGCTGCTGAGCGCCAACCCTTCCAATGGCTGCTGCCATCGTCACCACCGTCAGCACCACCATCGATCTCCAGACCGAACCCATCTCCTCCTACCCCTCAGGCCCTCTCTTCCTTACAGATCTCCGCTTCTCTCCCTCTCTCACTCTGCACTCTGCTCCCCAGTAAACAAGAAGCCTTCTTCTTGCAGAACACTTCCTCCAGAATTTATCAGCCTCGAATTCAACCCCTGCTGTCAATTTTGACCAGCCATGACCAGTAATTAGCAGCCGGCCATGGGAATTCTCACAAATAAATGGCGGTGGGTCCATCGTAGACATGCCTTCTGCTTGTCCCACCTGCTTTGCGTTCACATCTCACACTTCTTTCTCCTGGCAAACTTTCTTCTGTCCCAGAAGAATTCCGCACTGTTCTTCAAAAAGATCTTCCGAAAAAAAAGTCAGGCAAATTTAAGAAACAAATAGTGAGTAAAAGGAGGATAAAACACTTAGTGAAATTCACTATAATTGAATATCGTTGCTGTTTAAAAAAGCAGCGAAACCTGAACATGCTGTGAAAATTACATGAGAAGTGTTCAAAGACGGTATCATAAATCGATTTCTACTTTCATCACTTAATATGATCCACGGGCGTTGGGGATTTCACGTTCTCCAGAATGAAGGTGGAATAATTAAACGAGCGTTGTAAATCAGCTTCCAATCTCGTCATTTATTGTAATGCATGGCCGTTGGGATATTTTCACATGCTCCGGAGAGAGCGTGGAATCATTAAATGAGTTAATGAGCCACAGAGTGGGAGTTCATACTATTAATCAACTCCTAACCCATTAATTGTGGGGTTACAAATATTGGAGGAGCGCCACTAAATAGAATTGATTCAAAATCTCACTGACAATTTTAATGGTGATGGTTGCTTGTATTTGTAAGCAAACTTGGAAAAAAAGGAAGAAATGTTTGTTGTGTCGAATTCAGAAAAAAAATAATATGGCCAACCAACCAATGGATTTCACACTATACTCCCAACCCTCATTGATTCTCCTTCAAGAAAAGATTAAAAACTTTCCCATGGTTAGATGCATCTTCTTCCATAAATAAAAATGACAAAATACACAAGGCGACGGCATCTTTTGTCGCCGCGTAGCTGCCATGAGAGGAGAGACCTTCATCTCTTCTTCCATCTCTCCAAAGGGGGCGCAGCGCAGTGCAGCAGCCGAACGCATCCCCTCGGATTTATTAAGCAGACGGCATTAATGGATCCACATGGGCCTCGCCCACCGCCCATCTCCTCTCTCCCCCTTCATTTATTGAGATGTTCATCATCCCAACGCCCTTCAACATTATTCAACTTTAAATTAAGATTACTGAACCAAACTGTTCATTATATGATCTCTCTTCTCCCTTTTCTCTACTGCAATCTTGGTTTCAGGTTGAGTGACATCGAGCGTGAGTTGTCCAGAAGAAGGGCACAAGTTGTTCTCTGCATTAAAAAAAACTATCGCTTGTAGAATTCTATGGGATTCCGTTCCATATGTATATTTTATTCAACCTCGAGCCCAAATTGATATTAATATGATGGATGGAGCGTTGGTAGTGGTTTCATTGGCATCGGTTCTGGTGACCAATTACCTTTAAAAAAATGAAACGAAATCATTGTTCAACATGTTGATCTTTTACCATCGAGAGCAGGGAAAATAATAGTACTAGACCATTTAATGAGTTGGGTAAAAAAAAATGATATAACCATGAGAGAGGTAGCCGAGAAATATTAAATGCATAAGATAAGAAGGCACTTATTTCTAATACCATTTTGATCAAGATCTTTTAAATTGGATCCTTGTCACAGAAATAGCAAGGAGATATTGAATTTATTTGTGTTTTAAAGAAAATTTTGCTATAGCTGGGTGAACCAATGACTGCTCGTAACGTTTCGGTTTTTTTGAGCTAAAAGTTAGTTACCATGAATTGCCATGTATCAGATGAGGGGTTGGATGGTAGCTTCGGCTTTTTACTGAGCAATAGGGGTCAACATGAGCCGAGTCGATCCTGAGTTCAATTAGTTCGAGCTTGGCTCGATTAATGAAACCTCAAGCTCATCCCAGCTCAAGCTCGAGAATAGCTCGATGGAAGCAGCTCGAACTCGATTCGGCAATTATGTGTTGAGCTCGACTCGATCTCATTGTTTGCCCCTACCGAGCAGTGGAAAGTTCCGTTAACCCCGAATTGAATCTTATTATGGATGGATAGAAACTTAATTATTTATTCATTCGGCAATAAAATATATCTGATCTATCCACATCCCTAATTTTGCAAAGCAGTGGATTCTGACATCCACTAAGATTCATCAGTCCTAAACATCAGTTTATGCTGCTCTAATAGGGCTGGGTTTTTTTTCATTAACCCAAATCATACATGGATGGATTCAAACCCGAATTATGTGAGGTGAAGAGATTTGGTCTCAAACCCAGCTGATATAATCCAAGTGGAACATGTACACTAGATCGGATCAGATATCCTGGGAAAATTTATATCCCCGAAACCATGTATGTTCACCCGGACCTGGGTATCATTTATTCCCATCACATCTAGGGAGGTCAATGGTTTCGAAGAAACAGCCAAACACAGGAGAAGTCACAATCCGAAAATTTTCCTATCTGGATTTTGATGTGTACCATACAATGGAATCTTTTGAAATGTGTTGAAATCGTGAAGTTCCGAGAGTTTGGAAAGACAAGAAACTTAGAATATTAAACTTTTGAATCTGCATCCAAACGGGACCTTATGTTAAAAGAGTTCTTCAAACTCGCCGCGTAGAACCCAGATTTGAAAGGATCTTTTTCTTTACCATGATTTCTCTTTTCCTTTACATAGAAATCACTAACAAGTGGCTTGGAATTATAAGGGCTTGTGTTGTCCACATGGGCTTGGAATTGGCGCTTAGAGATTCTTTTCTAGAACAATCAAGGAAAAGGTTTCCGCGTGTTGACTTGACAGCGTGCATCCACACCATCAAACTTTACAGAAAGTCGTTTGACTTTTGACTGTATTAAAAAAAAAATCCCAAGTTTGAAATTCTTGTTGCCCTCCTTTGGATCAAACTCAGATTTGAATATAAATGAAGAAATGTCTTCACCATATCCAAATCTGATTTTTAAATTGGCAATCTTAATCCTGTCTGGATTGAGCTTTTAAATACACAAAACTGCATCATAGTATGTTAAGAACTAACTATCGAAACGAATAGATAGTGGATGTAAGATAGTTATTTGAAACTAAAGCTAAATCTAAATCTAATCGGATGTTTATTTGAAACCAAATCCAAAATCAAACAGGTTTGGATGTCATTCCTTATATTTGAACCCATTAGATTTGTTAATATCATGTTGAATTCTTTCACATACCCAATTTGTTTTTAGCATTTCGGTGCAACATTTGAGATGAATTCAATTCATTTACATCCTTGACTGCAATGCTCGTTTTTTGTATTCCCTATATGAAAAAGTATTGGTAATACATTAATGTTCTGGGCTGATCGTCTTGAATAGAGCTCAGTAGTGACCCTCCCCACTCAAGCATGGCTCAATTATTATCGGTACAGGCTGTCCAGCTTTTATAGGACATAGCGTAATCAATTTGTTCATTGTTAGCTCCAATTTTTGGTTGATTTGGCTTTGTTCAAATCTGTTTTATTCCATCACGTCACCTGAGTTGAATATTTAAGATCTCTTTTTTTTAGTCGGGATAATTTGTGAATGTTTTATAAATATGACCTAAAGCATATTCACGGAACACATCTTTTAGTCTAGCATGAATATGTCTTAATATTTGAGATCGATTCATGAAACAGTCACAAAAGCATTTCAACTATCAAACAATCTCTAAGGGCATATTTGAAAAATGGTACTGTTTGAATGCTCCATGAATAGTTGGCAGACCCACGACTCAAACTTAGATCGGCAGCTGATCGGGACACCAGGTCAATGAGTAGACTTGTCGACTCGATCAAGTTTTAAAATAACCATAATGTAAATCATTGCAGCTGAATCGGTCGAGTTACGGCCAAGTCAGGGGCGAACGGGGCCAAACTTGACTTGCGACTAGATTGTTTAGCGATCTAGGCTGACTCGAGCGATTCTCGAACCAGTTCGACGAGTTTGCCAACTATGGTTCCATGAACTTGTCTCAAAATTTATTGGGACACTTCAGCCGCGCGGTTGATCCCAATAAATAATCATCCAATAATTGTGATCCACAGCTGCCATTATTATAATTTTGTTTTCTTGTCAGATTAAACTTCATTTTTGCTTTGGCCGAGTAATTACAGTTCGTCTATTATGGCATGTTCCTAAAGATGGCCAGAGATGAGTTCGGTTATTACAGTTTGGATTTGGCACTTTTCAAGTGGAAGAAGGTCAACAATTCAATTCTCATGTTGGTCATATGTGAAATTATTCAAAGGAAAGTAATCTAAAAAGGAAATATGATGAAAAATAATTTTGTTCAGACTAAGTCTAAGAAAAACCCCACAAAGTTTCAAAAAATGTTGGTAACAATGCGGCTCAGGTCCAAAGTTTGAATGTTGTAGTTGTTCTGGTGTGAACTACAAACAGTGGTAAGCATGACACGTGAGTTGAAAGTTGAATTGCATGGCCTTAGAAATAAATTATGTAGGTCCGTGTGGGCAACTGCCCACACACCTAGCTCCACCACTGTTGTGAGTGGAACTAGGAAATCATAGAAAGTGTTTTCAATTATAGGAAGGATGGATGCACCTTTTGGAATTGAATGAAATTAAGCAAAAAAATCTTGAATGAGACTTATGTAACAAAGTCCTACTTAGTAATAATAGCTGTTGCTTGAAGTAGGTGGCACATTTGTTCTCTTTTAATCATTCTCCAACACCTTGCTAAGAAGATTGCCGACAAATGGCCCCTCAGAGGCAGAAAATTTACAAATAGGTGCTCAACTTTTGGTGATATAATTAAAACAAAAGAACTCTGAAGTTTTAAATGTCTTTCACCATCTACCGGCTATAAATCAATCAAATTCTAGCAATAATTGCATGATGGTGCAATTTGTTTGTTATTTATATTAGAAAGAGGGATGTTTGGAAGGATGATAGCAACCGCTCAGAGGGGGATGCATTTTTCATGAAAAGTCATCACACCACCAAGTTTAACAAAAAGAATAGAGTGGGAAATGCGGCCCACCCTTGTGAACCCTATTTTATTTGAAGGGGTGGAGTCGCCTGCAGGGTCCTTGATCCTCTCTCAAAAAAAAAATATTTCTAAATTTTAGAAAATTTCACTTATCATATATAAATATTTAGAAAAATGATATTTCAGCTCCATCAAAATTTAGAAACTTTAGTTCGGCTCTGCTCATGACAACCCCTATTTATATGTAATGGCACCTATATAAGCAAACACTAGAAAAGTCAAGTCCTTGGCAGTCATCAAATATTCAAACTTTATGTGATCTTCTTGCATTTGAGTCAGATTTCAAATAATGTCACATTTGATGCCAATAACTAGTAACCCTCCCCCTTTATTGGGTAATCAAACGCATGACGACTATTCGTTTTTACTTTTTTTTAATTAATTGTTAATTTTTTCTTATTTGGCAATGTTTTTTCTTCTCTTTTTTTGTTTAATTTTTTAAAGAACGTATATAATGGCTAATTTGCTGAATCGGCAGTCTGGATTGAGTTTAGGAATATGTGGGCAGCTGCAGGGTTCTAAACAGAAAATGGACTTGGGTCTTAAGCTGTGTGCCTTAGTGTGCCCCTTAGAAATTTCTGGCTCTACCGCTACTAAGAAGTAATTAGATGATACGTAAGAATCTTTTGCGATCGTTTTGGCAAGTAATTATATGATACATAAGAATCTTTTGGGATAGTTTGGAAGTAATAATTTATGAATATATTCTAGTTTTTGCCACAGATTTATGGAACAGTAACAAAACTGTTTCTACCATCAAACGGCCGGTTCGAAAATTAAACATACAATGGAACAGATCGAATGAGTAGTGGTTTCTGTCTAAGATTCCTAGTTTGCATTTATTACGTGAAACCCACCAATAATCAAAGAGTAGAACACGGTGTGTTGTGGGACAAACATACAAATTGTTCATGTGTTCGGCCTAAAGGACAAGAATTGTAACAAATTGAAGCAACCAAAAGCAAGTCAACATGAACGAGTAGTAAAATCATAAAATGACTGTGTAGAAGAAAGGGATGCCTTCAAATAATACAGTGGAGCAGCTCAAAGATGAAGGCTGCTGCATAAGAGAGCGATTATTATTTTTATTAAGTGAAATTGTAGCAGCTCAAGCCATATTGAGCGACATCCAGAGTAAACCAAGTGTCCACAATGGCTTCAACGACCATGTTATCCTCAAAGCTCCATTGATCTGCTTACCTGAACCTGTGTCAATAAGAAACCCCATTAGAGTGACAGTAGCAAAATGGTAAGAGCAGTTCTTCTCAGCTGCCATTCAACAGGTAAGTCATGCAAAGAATGCTCGTCTCCTTGGTCGTCTCGCTAGAACTGCAAGGCCATGCGACTGTCAACTTAGCATGAAGACAAGAAAGATGGCTCAGTTTTCTGCACACTAAGACTGATAGGTTTTGCAGAAGCCTTGACTAGCAGATGAGGATGATGTAACGATGAGGATGATGTAAGGAACGAATCCCTCTTCTCTTCTTCCCTTGCCATATTTGGAACAAAAAGAAGTTGAAAATCAATTCATTGCAATTTTATAGTGATTTTTTATTTATGTATTTTCTCTTGTTTTAATGCATTTAATGTGAGCTTCTGAATGCAATACAAATATACAATACTTATTAGCTTTTTCTTTCTTGTATTTTTAACTAAAAAGAAACTCAGATTTTTTCTTACTTTTTTGCAAAAGATAATTTTACCAAAAAATATCTAAGAAAAACCTCGCAAACCAAAATCTAAGTTTTTTTCTGCTATCACATAAACAATGACTCTACAATCCCATAATTCGTGTACCAATGCGGGTTTGAAGACTTGTTAAGCTTGGGTTAACTATGTAGGAGGATGAACTTAAATCTTCTTCTCTTCAACTCCTTAACAGGTCAGTAGCCGATCGCAGCTTCCGGGCTTCTAATCTTTTTCACTGTAACTATTTATTTACCGGAGAAAACGTCAATGGCAGTCAATTCGTGTGATGCATATCCCATTAATTACCAGACTTTGAATGCTATTTATGGTTGCAGTCTGGACAGAAATAACCCAACTACTCTGCCCCTGGAATTAAACCTAAAGCCATTACTGCTTTAGCTGTCTCCTGTTATCTCCGCCTTCATCATCGCTGACATTCACTGTCTGTTTTCGGTTGATCGATGAGAGTGGTTTCTTGGGATCTACAATGTCGAGAAAAACCAGAGGTTCCAGAAGGTTCTCATCGGCAGAAGGTTGCTGGCTTGCTGCTACAGCTGCTGCTTTACTGAAGAGAACGAGTTCAAGACCAATTTATAACGTGATGAGACCGTCTCTCCGCCCCTCAATTTGTCGGACAATCAAGAACAAAAAACAGAAACTTGTCCCCCACTTTTCATGGTTCCCACTCAAAATTCAGGCCACATCACACAGAGAGAGGGAGGGAGAGAGAGAGAGAACCTGGAGATGAAGTTGGTGTCTCCGAAGAAGGTGGAGAGGGGACAGATGCCGCTACAAAGACAAACGAGAGCACCAGAGATTCAGTAGAGAGAGAGCAGAGCATGTTCATCTTCATCTTCATCTAATAAAACCTCAAAAGAGAAACTATACCAGAGCTGCAATGACTGAGGTCGTTGGAGAGTCCACACAACCCGGGGATCTCGAGAGCCCGAGTCTTGTTGACCTTCAAGCTCTCTAGGATACCCGAGCTGTTGTAAACAACACAGAGGCACTTCAGCTCGTTCTTGATGGCGTCGCCGAGGGCGCTACAGCATTCTTTTCCCGGCTTCATCGACGTGTTGCTGACGGCATCCATGCAGGGGATCAGCTTCGCAGCACAGTCCGGCTGCGTCTGCCCTCCGACCCCTCCAATGTGGGATGCCACCAGCGTCGCCGCCACCACCACCATCACCAGCATGGCTCTTCCTCCTGTTCCCGCCTCCATCTCCCTTCTCATTCCAATCCTGACCGCCTCTCTTCTTTCTTTCCTCTTCCTCTTAGACAGAAGGGAGGAGTTTCTTCTTATCAACTGTGTCGCTGCCGGGTCTGCGCAAGTGTTGGGGAGAGGAAGGATGAGGTTCTGTAAGGCCCTCTCTGACTCTGGACTATGTACTGATGATCTTTTTTTCTTTTTCCCTTGTACAGATGATATTTCTGCCCAAATTGACTTCAAACAGCGCTTACGCCAGCACCAGTGTCGACTTCCTTCTCTGTCGTGCCTTCATTACCTCCTCCCTGTAGTTCCCGACTCCAAGGGCAACCATTCATGAGGTTTTGATAACACGAGGGCTCCCAATTTCAGATATATCTTTCATCAAAGAAGAAGCTGAAAGACTATGGACCATACCTCTTCTGTATTGATGGCTGTTGGTGTCCGTGAGGCCTCATTTTCTGCAGTCATGGGCAGCGGTCACCATCCCACCGACTGAAATTTTTAGCTGAAAGAAACCTGATGGTTGGTTGCAGGTAAACGAGAAAACTGCCTGATTTTGGCGATAAAGATGAAAAAAATTTTTGAGCCCAGGTCGAGGCTATATGAAAAAGTTTGTCGAGGTAACTACTTTTATTTTTGGAATATGTAATCTGAAAATGAGCGAAGAACTACTTCGATTATGCCAAGAACGAACTCTGGATGCTAAGTCCGTGGGTAATAATAAACTCTGGTAGAGGAACAACACTAGAAAGCTCCTTGGATCTTCTTCTGAAAACAAAAAAAATCCATGGTTGGTATCTGAAAAACTTCAAAAACATGTGTAGCTTTTTAACTGTGCTAGAAACTCAGGTGTAAAGTACACATCTTCCTTCAATTTTCTATTTTTCTCAGGAAACATCAGCATGAGGATTTGATAAGCTTCTAATAAGTTGGGTAGCTTTTGAACTGCGCTCAACAGATTAGGTGTCATGTTCCAAATTGCATTCCCCTGTATCATGTGATCTTGCAGTTTTGGCTATGCTGGCTGATACTTGCGAACAGATTCGGTCAGATTATTTCTTACTCAATGATTGTGATCGATGAAAAATGTTTATTCCATACAACACTTAAGGACTTCATTAGATCGACGATGATAATACATATGAACATTTAATGAGCCAAGTCGACCTCAATTTAATACATATGAACATTTAATGAACCGAGTCGAGCACAACTTAGGCCTTGTTTGGGTTTGGATGGAGGGAAAGAGGGGAAAATGAATGGAAGGAAATGAAAAGAAAGGAAACCAGAAGGACAAAAAAAAAAAAAGGAAGGAAAATGCTGATTATAAAAGATTGTTGGGATATAAAGAAAAAGAAAGAAGAAAATTTAAGTTGGTTTACAGGAACACCCCTAATACTCTAGAACTTATTATCCAATAAAAGTATTTTTTTATTCGATTATATATGACCCAATTCAAGAGTGCTACATGTCAATTTCTAAAAGAACTATTTTGCATGTAGCTTCATTTTTACGTTATTTATTTTTTGTATATTTTTGTTTTTTTTACATGATTTTTAAATATTTTATCACTATACTTTGCTAGACCATATCAAACATGATCACCACATGAAAAACAATTTTACCAATTATGAAGTTAAATTATTTTAAAAAGTTATTTGATCCTGTTGTGAAACGTGATAACATTGTATGTTAGCAAAATATGCAAATTACAATGATAAAATATTTAAAAGTCATGTTAAAAAAACACAAATATGCAAAAAAATGCTAAAATATTTTACGTATATGTTATTGTTGCTAAAATGTTTTGTTTATATGTTTGCAAAATCATGTACCTTAAATATCTTATTTAAGTAATAAAATATCATCACCATATAAAAAAATAATTTGACTAACCACAGTACTTAAATATTTTAAAAAAAAATGTGATCCTACTATTAAACACAATCACAGAATTTAAACTATTTTACTCATATGTTAGCATTAAATATTTTATTCACAAAAGTCATGTTTATGAGTAAATAATAGAAACATTAAATAAAGTTTACAATAAAAAAGTTGGTTGCCAGACCACCCTCTCCCCCTGCTCCCATCAATAGAAGGGGGAGGGACCAGCCCTCCCCTGTCAACTCAAGAGGAGGAGAGGGTTTAGTCGTCTCAACCCTCCTCCTGCCAACAGCAGCACAGGAATGAGGTTCAGAGGGGTTGGGTGGTCGTTTTCAGCTAGAACTCGAGAAAAAGAGAGGGAGAGAGCAAGGGAATAGCTTAAATACATTAAGAAATCCTTTGCTTTTTCATTTTTTCCTTTCCATTCCATCACATCCAAACATAGCTTTTAACATTCCCTTCGTTCTCTCCATTTCTTTCCATCCAAACAGGCCAGTTTAAACGAGCTCCTCACCTCACTCAAACTCAGCTATAGGCAAGCCACCTTTAGGCTGAAATCAATTCATTTAATAGACAAGCCAACCATGAACTGAGCTGATACAAAGTCAATATGGGGTTACTCGACTCCTTGACGGACTGTTTCCATTTCGAGTTCAGACATCAACTTCATGTGATGTAAAAAAGACGACACTGACATGCAACATAGTAGAGGCATCATCTTGAGTCATCAAAAGCAGTGGTGGAGGGAGGGGGGCTCGCTTAGGCCGTCGCTTCACCCCGACTAACTAATTGAAAAAAAAAATTACATTATAAAAGTTAAAAATTTTTAGTTGGGTAATGTCTTTTTTAGATTCGGGTTTAGTTTGGCCCTACCCAAATAAGTTTGTTAGACCGTTTAGCTCACCCCTTGAACGTCTAATATGATATTATAGACCGATAGAATGAAAGGGCCGGGCCTTTATCTCTCATTTGGGATAAACTGAAATGCTTTTGGTGCTTATACTTCTGGTGCTTATCTGTAGTGATTTGACTCTTTGTGCAACACTAATAGCCTAGAAACCACTGTTCAATAAAAAAAATGGTCACTCCAAATTGCCCGCAACTCTGAGGTGGATCAATATTTCTTGGCGACAACGAAGGGGCAGCTTTTGGATTGTTAGGAAAAGCAGAGCGCAAGCCATGTGCAGGCCCTTTGGAAGCTTCAATGCCGTCAGAGTTCCTCCACCACCACCATGGAGAACAACCACAAGTTCCAACAAAAAGGCTATTCTTGAACAGGACAGGTAATGAAGACCGATAGCGGTTCTACCATTTCCCTCTTTGGCTGGATTTGTGGAGCTCTTTCTTTTTGAGGGAATTGGTTTTCTTCAAGTCTCGATCTTTTGACGAATTCATGATTGTAGAAAGCAGAAGCCAAGAAGGAAAGAAAAGAAATGAAAACATCTGTTGGGTTATAAATATTGGATGATTTCAACCCCTTGTATGCCATGAAAATGGCCATCGCAAGCATTTTTTAATGTCTCTAGGAACAACCGAAAACATGATCGCGTTTGAATTTTTTTTTTTTTACATTTCATGGCTTCAGTTAGGATATGTATTTACACCAACAGGTGGTTGAATGAACATTTTTGAAAAAAATAAGCATATTTTGTTATTTCACTGAAAGATTGACATTTTTTTGTAAAAAAGTTCAGATTCTCATTATTTATCCCAAACTTATTATTTGGAAAGACCATCCTTGTTAATTGTTATTGTTTAAGCATTTCGAATATAAAATTAGACAAACATGCATCTCTCCCTCCCTCTCTCTCTCTAACTCATTGATGAAGAGCCCTCAAATTAAATTTTATTTACTAGTTAATGAGGGTGTGTTGGGCTTTCGGGCTGAAAGATAAAAAATAAGTGATGCTTTTGCACTGGGAGACGTTCACGAGTTGCTTCTATAGAACAGGAAAAATTGGCTTCAATGTGCTTATCAATTTTGGGTGCCTTTAAAACCAAGTTTGGATGAACATTAAGTGGAACCACCCGGTCTGTCAGGGGCCGACTCTTCCGGACCGTCCGGCGGATGACTGTAGAGACAAGACACAAGGGAACACCATCTCCTCCGGGCCGTGCGGCGGATGACTGTACATACACGACACAAGGGAACACCATCAATGCGTCCTATTAACGATGAAAATTCAAATGCTCAGGTGCCCCTTGGACCCTTGCAAACTTCTGAGACACTTTGTGAAATATCCAGCAACAATTCAACATTGTCCAAAGTCCTGACACACTTTTCAGATATAAGGCGGATTAGAAATTAAAAGAAAAGAAAGGCAGAAAGGAGATACAAGAACGACTATGCATTGACTATGCATTTAGATAAAAAGTTCCAAGTACACATTTAGACAAAAGTTCCTCATTGAAATGTTACAGGTTCGGCTAACTGTTTGACGGCCATGAGTTTCTTATAGAACGAACACTTAGCATGAACAATAAACCTTGTAGTATTGAGTTTCTCCGGTTGGGCAGCAATCTAGAAATACATAAGTTGGTGCATCTTCAAGGCACTTCACCTTTTTTAAGTAGGGAAATTGTGTACTCACCCGCATCCATGAGATCTGCAATGTTGTGGAGGGACCGCTCTTCAGAAGCGAGCAAGAAGATGGCCCTTGCCTCTCCCTTTTTAGCTAGCCGTGCTGCTAAAGTTAGTGGAAGCTTTGGGGAGTTCAGACAACGAAGGATCTGCCGGTAGAGAGAGAGAACGGCTGGTCGATTTCTTGCCAAATCTTCTGCTGTTGCCCAAACCAAACCCTTCACCATCTTTAAATAACCACAATTGAATTGATGTCTTACAGATTGTCCGCTGCAGCTAGCTCTAGTATTTCAATATTTTATGGGTCTGCATATCTAGAAGAAAGGAATGGGATACAGACCATTAGACCAACAATATTAGGACCTAGCTTGAATGGGTTCAGAAATAAATTTTACAAGAACAGATCTGATGAAATGTATTGTCATGGAAGAAATTGCAATTGCAGCTGAGCAAGGCAGTTTATAACAATGACAACAACAATGGTGCATTTTCTATTTTCTGCAGTTCATTACCACTGCAATTCTCCAAGAGCTTCAATATTCAGATCTGCCAACAATTCGGAAATGTTTTACTTGAGATGTAACATTTTACTCTACCCAAGTTCCAAGGATTGCCTTTTGACAATTTTATTGGCACAAACGATTCTGGTCACTTAAAATCCAATGAACAGGAAGCAAGATACCATAATCATGAAGCATTTATAGGCAACGTGGAGCACGTGTAGCAACCCAAACAAACTAAAAGAAAAATTAAGCAAACCAACTGGCTAAATATGAGCTGTAATTAAGTATACCAACAGGCGTCCTCTGAGGTGTATTTCATGAGAATCAGCACAACCATGTGTTGTGTTAATGCATTATAGAACACTTGGTTCTCCACTTGGAGGGTTCTGTTAGATCACGCAAAATTGACTCTAAAGAAGTGAAATAAGTGTGTGCTGATTGTGTGATGAAAAGAAACATGTTTGGGAGCTTATATGTTCAGCCTCCCAAATGAGCCCAAGAAAAACACTGCAATGAAAACCTCTGTGCATGACAAGCTCGAAAATCCTGCTCTCCCAAAACGTGGAGACTGAAGTAAAACTCAGCTATCGATTCCTAAAATGGATTTTTCTTGCTTGGATGGTATCTGAAATGCACTAATCTGGCAACCTAGTTATCTTAAGGTTATTGTTTGGATTGCTCGTAGCAAACCAAAACATCCATATTATAATTTATAAATAACAGGCTTCTAAGATATGAAATTTCAAGACTTAGCTTCTAACAACCAATTGCATACTCTTCCCAGAAAAGGGAATGCCGAGAACCTTCAGCAGCTTGGTGTAGCGGGTCAGTGGCCTTCGGTAAATGCCGCTCTTGGTTGTCCGCTAGAGCTGGCCACCGTTTTTCATTGTTATGTATCAAATACTTGGCAGGCTTTACCCTCCTTTTCAGAATGAGCATTTTTCTCCAATGCGTTCAATTGGCGCTTACTTTAACCAACTGCGTCCACCTATCCCACGATCCCTTGTGCATAGGAGCCACCATCACAATCCACCAGCAAATATTCCTCTTGTATGCATTCCTTCAAACACTTTAAGCGCATCCTTTGAACCACGTGATCATGAATTTGACCAATAAGTAGACGAGAGGAAGATAACAAGGTTTTCTATTCCCACTTTTGGCAGGAGATCACAGATTTTCAGAATATAAGCATGGACCCTCTTTCTCCTTCTTCCAGAATTTTGGTTGATACACTTTCGCAGAAGAAAGTCGCAACCTTATATGTACATGGACGACCATTGGGAGCAATGCTTATTTTAGTTATCGTCAGTGGCGAGGGCCTTCATGGTTGAATCCAGCGGCACAGTGGATGTAATTACAGCGTTGGGTATATTCTATAGCAACTACATGGTATGGCTGCACCTTGAAAAGATTGAACATGGAAGCCGAAAAAGGAGGCGTTCGGCCAGAAAGGAATTCGGCAGACATAGATGGACGCGAGGACTTCACAAACACAAAGACAATCCAAAACACAAGCATTTATTGGCAAAAAAAGGAATAAATGAAAAGGTATTGCACATTGTGTCAAGCATTCACAGGAAAAACCTTCACACACACGGAGAGAGAGAGAGAGGAACACAGTGTCACCTCCCGGCGCTGTAGGAGACGGCGGGTCGCTGGAGGAGACGCGGCTACCCTGAATTGGATACAGTAAGAAAATTTATTTTTGTGATACCACCAAACGAAACAGCAATCTAAACGAAAGAAATGTACGTTTAGACGAGTTTTTGTTATGCAAGCAAATGTTGAGGATGTCTTTGCGAAGATTCATTGTTTAGAATGTTTACTTCTCATTTCTCAACGTTTAGAAAAAAGAAAATAGAAAAAACAGAATTTTTACTTTTTGCCTTTTTTGGTTTTTTATATAAACATCAGAAATCGAAAAACCCGTCCTTTTTTTTTTCTAAACATTTAGTTTTTTTGCTAAAAATCGACAAACCGAACAGGTCCTAATATTGAGGAAAAAATCCAAATAAATGAGGGAGTAAGAAAGAGATGGACCTGTGTTCAACATGCTCATGTGATGCACAGGCACGTCTCTACATAATTCTCTCTCTGTTTAACACATTGAACCCCTCACTGCAAGATAAAATCTGCCCTTATATAGTCATATCACAGACAAACTCAGAATTCATCCAAGCTTGAGGAGCCTCAAATGTGCAATGGAACAAAACTTTTCAAGAAAAGAGTGAATTTTGCACTAGAATTTGCCTAGACAATAAAAGGAACCCGGGTACAGAAGACGTCTAGTTAGTTTGTTTAGTGTCACAAAGACCAGTATTTCACACTTTAAAGTGTACTGGAAATGTGTTAAATTAATAAGAAATTAAATTCAACCCTTTGTTTGGGGTGAATACTTGATTGGCCTAACTATTTATGGCAGATTGAATAAAATTCAAAGCTGTGTCACCAGGGTGCGGCAGAATTGGACCAGCACCCGCGTTGACCCGACGCGGGTGCTGATTCGAGTGCGGGTGCGACCTAGATTCGCAGCCAAACCGCACCTGATAAGAATGACGCACCCAAACCGCTCCCTGGGGGAGAAAGGGACACGATTTGGGGGAAAGGGAGAGGGAGAGCAAGGAGGAAGAGAGGTGAGGACGGGAGGAAGACCAAGTTACCCAAATCATCGCCGCGCTGTACCGCCACTGCTCCTTCCTCCACCTTCTTCTTCTTTGTGTCGATGCTCAACTGAGAGATTGGGAGGGCAACGAAGAGGGAGATAGAGATTAGAGAGGAAGACGAGGAACGGAACCCGTCGGGTGAGTGACAGAGTTCGGGTCTGGATTTGGATTTTGATCCAATTCGACTTACTCAAAACCAAAATTGTTATAGGAATAACCCTCGTTACTGAACAATGGAGCGCTTCACCCCGTCCCTCCGACCCCGAACCTAACCTCCTTATTAAGAAAGAAAGGAAGGGGGAAAATTACAATTTTGATTTTGATATTTAATAATTTTGTGGTTTAGAGATAATTTTATCATATATATTATTATTATAAATTAATAATAATAATAATAAATAGTTTTCCCGTACCGCCGCACTTAAATTTTTTGAGATGTGTCGTACTGGCACCCGCACTCTGGTGACATAGATTCAAAGCTCATGGTTCAAGAGATGTTAACCCTTCCCGAAAGATGCCAATCTCAGATTCATCACTGTGGTCTGTGTATGCACATATAGCCCACAACTCTATCTCTCTCAAATTAAGTAATCTTGGAAATTTTAATGAAGGTCTTGTCCATGATGAGGTAGGAAATTTTAAAGTTGGTTCACGTCCGAAATCATGATTTAGAGCTGAATTTTATTAATGAAGAGATAGTCATACATTTTAGTATTAATGGTGCCAAAAGTCATGAGCGCCACTTCCAATCTAACCTTTAAAAATTGAGAGCGTGTCTTAGAATTTGAAGATTGCAGTTTACGTTCTACTCACGGCTCTTAGGATTTGAAGTTGATTCCGGTATCTCGAAGGCTAGATGCTTCCAAGGAGGAGTCGCTTGATCATTTATAAAGCAGCAAATAATCACAAACTCGACGTTTCAACAGAACCAAGCCAAGAAATGTTTTGTACTCAGGACATTGGATTTATTGTAGTTCCACTCAAGTTCCGAAACAGCCCTAGATTTAAGAGGTGGAGAGGAGGAGGAAGACTTCGGTCCAGGCAGCTTCCGTTCACCCAAAACTTAAAGCCAAGAGACATATATGGTCTGTCTTTGGTTTTCTCTTTCTGTCATGTCATTGCTAACTCTAATTCTAAGTCGTTTTGTGGTCTACGCTTTCATTCTTCTCCTTCAAATGTTTGAATGAAGCACTAGCGCAATCTGTCAACTGCCCAAAGTACATACGCTTGATTTAAAATCATGTATGTCATCAGGCTGAAAGTCAATTTCTGAACAGCCGCATTTGTGGGGGGACATTGCGATCACATCATGCTTATATGGCTCACTAGATTCCATCCTCATGATATGAACTAGTTTTATCTAATTGCATACCAAACGAAACCGGAAATTTTTTTTGGTTGGTTTTACTTTTCTGATAGCACAACTGCATCTTTGTTAATTTAATGCAAGTTGTCAATTTACAAGTCAGTCTTTTGGAAACTGACCTTAAACAAGCGTAACCTGTAGCTGTTCATTACTGCAGTACATGTCGAGAGAGACAGAGAGATATAATCACTAACCCCTTTCTTCAAAAGAAGGTTAGAATCACCAATCAGCCAAAAAGTCCAATATTTTAAACAAGATTACAAACATTTTATATATTGCTACAATCACAAGGCCCCCGAGAGAGGCTACAAACATCCATCAACACAGAGTCCCATGTTTCAAAGGTGAAGAAGATTAGAAGCCCCAACAGGAAAACCCCAATTATAAAATTACCCCATGAATCAAACTCTACCAACAAACGTAATGACTCAAACTGCATGCGTAAGAAAAGTGAAAATGCAAAACCCTACAACGGAGACAGATATGAATATAATTCCCAAGAGAAACATATGAATATAAATTCCTAAGCCTGTAATTGCACCCCAGAGTCATAGACATCTCCAGCTTTCCAATCTTGAGGTATGACGTTGGTGGGGACGAGCCAGGTCTCATCCCCATCCTGCCCACCGCTCACCAACATCCTCACCAGCAACGGCCCGGTCGGCGGCTCCACCACTGTCCACACAGCACCATGGCTTCGGTCCACCAACTTGCATCGGAACTTGGTAGTCTGCAAGGTCCCGCCATAACGTTAACTAAATTATCGAGCCATGTTGGTATTTCCCAAAACAAAATAAAAAAATATTATTATTATTACTACTTTAACTATATTGCCCGATACAGGCCGTACCGGTTCCTACAGTTACCATATCGACCAATAATGGTTGTATCAGCTCCTTGACAGTTTCTGCCGGTTGGCAATACATGCGTATCGGCCATCGATAGGCACTGCCGCACTGATATGTTGACATAACACTAGTGATCGGCTTGTGAAAAGGTGGGTGCATCTTAGAATCGACGGACAAATTGCCCTCTTCATTTGTTTTCATTACTTTGGATCTTATGTCGATATCAAGGTGACTGTTGTTTTTTGTTCAATAATGCATATTCCTGGAATTTTTCGGGAAGAAACGCCTAACTTTAGCAAATAGCAAAAGAAAATTCAAGTTTAGACAACTTTGATTTCATCAGCCATTTTATGTGTATGAACTTCACTGAAGTTGCCAAATACAGATCGTTCAAATAGGAGAGTGGTTCTGTTATTCTTTAAAGGATGAGCTTGGTTTTGCCATTATTATTTATTTTCTTCCTCAAGAAGAATGACAAGTTGTTGTGGTAAAAAAAGCTTGACCCCCTTGTTTTCTAAGATTTTGAGTTGAATGAAAAGATATTAATAGTCCAAGTGATATCAAGGTTCCGAATGTCACGATTCCCAGCTAATTATTTCTCATTTTTAATCAATTAAGTGAATAAACTGCAGTTGGGTTGAGAGATTAGACACTTGCCTGAATAATACCAGTTTATGTATAGAGTTGATGCTCATAAAACTCAAAATATAATTATCCATCATATATGATGTGATTATGTATGTTATTTGCAGATCTAACAATCAAATATAATAAACAGAGGAAGAAAGAAACTAATGAAACTAAACATCAGCTATGATCTTGATTTCCCTTACTTCACACAATTGGACAGCAATTACGTCCTTCGTGCCCTGTTGGTTCCATATGAGGAGCGCCAAGTAGTGAGGGAAGTTGCTGCTTTCATCTATCTTGAACCTCATGTTGGTGTTGGGGTACCTGCAAGAAACCCTGCCATCACAGCAGATTTGGTCATATGAGTTTTTCTTCAATTATTTGCTTTTCTTTCCTTCTAGAAAGCAAAGAGTGCGACTCACGAGCTAATCTCTAAGAATAACTAAAGAGGATAAGACTCTGTGTTCTGAGAGCAGGAGCTGAGATGTAAGAATGAAGATGAGATATGGAGAACAAAGTAGTTTATTAATACTGAGTATCTTGTAAAGATATTCATGTTCCTGTTCTCCTATATCTGCAGCCGAAACGGGAGAAATAAAGGTGGTAGGTGGAAGACATTACATACTCTTTAAATACCCCTAAGTCTCCATCTCCGATTATAATTTCAAAATGAGCTATAAAAGAATGAGCCTTGTAAGACGCCAGATGGATGCAACAACCGAAATGAAGATGGAAATGAATATGAATTAATGTGAAGTAAAAGATAAAAGTGGGAATGGATTTGTGTTCAACAAATACTCTTCTCGTAAGTCTTAGTTTCCATTTAAATTTCTCTCCCGAATATGTGCAAGTCGTTATGGACCCATTAAAGCTTCCCCGAATCTTTTTCTCTCCTCCCATTTATGACTCCAAGACAAAGTCTTTATTTGTTCATGGTCCGATTGATTTCACTTTTCAACAAAAGAGAAAAACACAACTAGAGCATTCTTATATTAAAGGTTGCTGGTAGGCCTGGCTTGGCTCCCCAAGAACCATGAACAAAGAGACCTGATGTCTCCCACTGTTAAGTTTGTTGGCTCACTTACCTTTGACGTGCAGTCAGCTAAATGCCTGTGTTAAGGAGCATGAGCTTCTAAATAATAAGACTGTAGTAACATTTTTACAGGAGTATACCTTGTGTATTGAACATTGACTACACCAAGCTGTAAGAGAGAAGAGGCCGAGGTCTGGTTAACTGCCATCCTTGAGAAGGCATGCTGGCTGAGTATAAAGTCAGCGCCGTCACTCGCGCCGAAGTCAGTGACGACCACTGTCACGCCTTGGTCCGAGCAGTAGTCCGTGTTAGTGCACTTCACCTGCTCCACTAAGATAACTTTCAGCACAAAACACCAGTATCTCTAGTTACTTATAATACATTACAGATGGTGCTAATTCTGCATCACCTGGTAACAAGCGCCGCATCCGACACCATTTCTGTAGAGCTGAGCAGATGCAGAGACATCACCACCATTGAGGCTTGCACCAAATTTGCCGAACCCACATGCACCAACTACAGCGGAGTCGAGCAAACACTCAGAACAGGCTAAGAGAAAAGTTTAAGTAGAAAAAGAAACATATGCAGGACAGTCTAACCATCTGTTCCAGACGATTCAGAGTTTGGATAGTACACAGCTCTAGACGACACAAAGGCATCAGCAGCATGTGCAACTCTCAGAAACGAAGAAGCAAACACTTGAAGTGCTAATATGAGAAATTTTAGAACCAAAGGAACAGCCATCTGAGATCAGAGAGAGAGAGAGAGAGAAAGAGAGATGCTGGATGAACATGTTGGAAGAAGGGCTGTAGGGTACTTATAGCAGGCAACAAAGGGTGTAGTGGGTTGGTCCATAGACTATATAATAATAGTAGCAAAAGAAGAGTTTGTTTTTTCTTATACCAGTTACCACCTTTTTGAAAAGTTGAAAGTGAAAAAGTAAACAAAAATGCCAAACTTTTGCCAAGCACACGAACAGAGGACCGCTTCATTCCCTTCAACACAGGCGTTTACTTCATCAAAAGAAGAAGAAGAAGAAGAAGAATGACTATAACAATCAACACCATCAAAACCATTGCTGTTACTTTAGATCAAAACAATAGAAGTACGACACCAAGAAACTTCTTACCCCACAAAGATCATGGCAGATTCTTTAAAGTTTGGTAGCCTTGAGTTGAAAGTAAACAAAGGCAGCCAAACCTTAGGGGAGCGTTTCTGTTATGATCATTTGGGTGAAGGTAATCAAAGTACGTAGGACCAGTTTGGCAACCATCCACAACCAATGGGTAGGCACTAGGCAAGCAATGAAGCTTATTCTTCTTAGATGTATACACGAAGCCTCAATTTGAAGATGAAGATTTGCACCATGAAGTTTCTATGTCCTTTCCGTCCGGCCAGAAATGTGCTGTTCACTCGCTTTTGTTCTTGACTTGGATGAGAAAGGCGGATACGGGCTGAAAGTTCTTGACTCTGTAAGTGGCTGTCCATTTCATAGCCTTTGAATCCTTCACTTTATTGAGGTGTGGCTCATACGTTAAAGGTCTGCACATATAGCGATGGGCACTTGCCTGCATTGTTATTTAATTTCTTCGAAAAATGCTTTTTTGTACTTAAGGCCCTCGCATTTAACATAATTTCGAAAAAACCGGTTCTCCAAATTTCTAATTTGCTAAATAAGGCTCAAATTTTGCTTTTCAACTTAATTCATATGATAAAACCTATGCCTCTCGACTTAGTTCATATGTTTGGGTACAACAGTCGATCAAGAAATTAAAAAAATGATATGTTTTTGAGTTTATAACTAGAAAATTCGTTCATAAATGAAATCCTCTTATTTTGTCCCTTTCCCTTGGATGGCCACAATATGAGGCATTTATTCTCTCAAGAAAGACAGAGAATTGGACCCCACCAAAAACTCGTTAGGACTTGATGAGGACCACCCCTCCGTCCTTGCCTTAACCTCAAAGGTTAGTCAGCCTGCTTTCTGCAATATCCAGAAATATGGCGCCTTTTACTAGAAACAGGCTTGGAACAGATCTGACTTGACTTCTCTTTCATATAATAAATAAGTCATGACTCATTTTTCTGATGAAAGCATGATGGAAGCGCCATTTTATTTAAAAGTATGTTGACATGCACCCTTCCATATGATTTTATCAAATTAGACAGGTCGTTCCACGGGTAAAATGAGTTAAATTCAGATTCACCACTACCTCGTGTGGCATATAAGATCCTTTTTTAGATTACCAATTATCTTATATGGTATGTCTATATCAATATGTATATAATGCTGTTGGCGTTGGTGTATGATTTTGCTCTTTTCTATTAAAATGATAAAAGCAGTTGCCTTTGTGTTGTTGACATCATGCATTGCATGTAGGGGTGAACACTAGCAGAGTCGAGCCCGAGTTCAGCCACTTAGTCACCTTAAACTAGGCTCGACTAATGAAACCTCGAGCTTGAGCTTGACTTGGCAGTTACATGTTGAGCTCGAGCTCGTGCTCGACTCGATTAAGGCTCGACAAACTTGTTTGAATAGAATTAATACTCATCATTACTTGTTGAGTTCAAGTTCGACTCGATTAAGACCCGACAAACTCGGTTGAATAGAATTGATATTCATCGTTATGTGTTGAGCTCCAGCTCGACTCGATCAAGTCCCGACAAACTCGTAAACTCGTTTGAATATATCAACTTGATTAAGGCTCGGCAAACTCGATTTGAGGCTTGAGCTCAACCTGGCAGTTACGTGTTGAGCTCGAGCTCGTCGTCCACCCCGAATTGCATGTTGACCCCCACTCTAATGATTTTGCAGCCACTATGCCATATGGTTCCCGTAATTTGGAAATTTCAAGGACTAAGACCAGTGGAAGGAGATTAAAAAGAACTACACATTATTCAGCGGTAAAAAGAAGAGGAAAGATAGCACAATGGTTTACCAGACAAAGGGGAACGTTGATTAGTAAGTCTAATTTCATGTGAGCTAGAGGTTAATAATTCATCGCTCGAAAAAGAGGACCCGAAAGCCCGCCATTCACCTACATTTACACAGGGTCAAGGGTTGAAGAGACAGATAATTAAGCATTCCAAACTTGTAGATCTGGGTGATACCCCAAGGGGTGATAGCGCACTGGGCGGCAAGGTGGTCCTTCTCCTTTAACGACTGTGTTCGAGTCCTTGGAGCGGTCACTGTCATGTCCCAGCATGCACTACTCCTGGCCTGTAAAAGGGCCCGACGCAGCTCTGTGAAATCTCCGGGGGCAGACACAGAGAAGGGGCGAAGGCCTCTCTTAGGGGTGGTGGCAATGAACCGCTCACCCCTAAAAAAAAAAAAAAAAGTTTTTCTGATTTGATTAGAGCAGAATTATACTTAAGGTCAAACTAACGGACATATGAACCAATATCAAAATATCAAAACGTCAACTTGCCGGAGAACACCACCAGATCCGTTTTCCTAAGAATTCTATATATATCAATCATTGGCATCTTCATTTTGGTCGTGTCAAATCTCTCCTTAGAACGTGCCTGTAACAATCTTTCAAACCATCTACTTCCTGGGTTTTCAGGATGTCATCTGGAGGATCTAGCAACCAAGCCGTGAACAGGTGCTGCTTAAAACTTTTGCCGTGGATGTGATTATTCCTTTATATGGTAGCTCCTTACTTTGGTTTGCTGTGGCATTTCAGATACTCGTGTTGCTTAAACTTGTGTTCATTAATTAAGAGCCTCTTTAACAGATTATAATCTTTGCTGGCAATGCTTAGGGCTTGAAAGTTTTGTTTTTTGTAGTCTTGGATGCAGTTGTTTGCCAAAACTCACTGCGTTTCTTGGATTCCAAAGTTGGGATTGTGCAGATCCTCAACAATTTATGCCAAGAGAAACAATCACAGGTGCAATTATTGCACGAAGAATGTGGAAATACGCTCAATACAACATTGTTTTGATTGCTTTTCTGTATTTCTAACGTGCCCATGTGATCAGCACTCGAAACTTAGAGATCACCTCTTGGATTAGATCGTTTCAATGTGTTAATTATGGGCATTTTTGAGGATCAGAAGCAAATCTTTCCGATTCTCTGAGTTATAAAATCTCTTCTAAGGATCTAAAAGAACTCATCGACGAATGCATTTTAGGCCCTTCAACATGATCATTACATTCTTATGAATGAACTGAAGAACAAAAAGGCATATGCAACTATGCAGAAAATTCTGCAATTAAATCCCCTAACCTTTAACCAGCTTTAGATTAGACCCTTGGGAAAGACGTGCTAAACCAAGTTTTTTTTCTCTGATAACTTTGCCGCCATCGGGAACTTGGCCTCTGCAGGCCGGCTGGGCCTCTTGAGGCCGTGCTGTTCGACGTGGACGGGACTCTCTGCGATTCAGACCCTCTCCATTTTGAAGCATTCAGAGACCTGCTACAAGAGGTCAGTCTCTGTTACCAAACCCTTCCTTAACTGTACTCTCTACATTGTTGGCCTGTCAGACCATTAATGGCTTCATCTACACAAGGTGATGATCAATCTCACTTGTTTTTCATAAACTCATGAATCCACAGGCTGGTTTCCAAGGTGGTGTCCCAATTGACAAAGGCTTCTACAGTAAGAACCTATGCGGCAGCCGAGAAGTATTATACGATGCCCTTTTCCCTGAGGATCGCCGCAAGGCCCTTCAATTCGTGGAAGACAAAGAAGCATATTTCCAGAGGCAAGTCTCTCTTGGTGCCTTCATCTGAAAACCAAGTTGGGCGCATTGAAATTTAAAACCAAACTGATTCTAATTCTTCTTCAGGTTGGCCAAAGAAAAACTCGTGCCTGTGAGTGGTCTGCACGACCTCTGCAAATGGATCGAAGTCAAGGGCATCAGGCGAGCTGCAGTGACGAATTCTCCAAGAGCAAATGCTGAAGCCATGATTTCGGCAGTTGGGTTGTCCGAATTCTTCGAGTTTGTTGTTTTAGGAAATGAATGCGGGCGCGGGAAGCCGTATGCAGATCCATACTTGAAAGCTCTAAAATGTCTTGATGTCTCAGCCGAGAGAGCAATGGCCTTTGAGGTAAGAAATTTTTCTCTTTGGCCTTCATCAAGCCACTAGTGGATTCAATATTAATTGCATCTTATTAATATATCCATTTCATATATCATGCAGTTGTTATGGAGCCTATGTATCAGCTATTAGCTAATTCTACTGATCGGTGCTAATTGTTAGTGTTTTATAAACTCTTTACCATTGTGACAAATATCATTTTCGGAAAAAATTTCATGAGGTTTCTCGGGTATTTTTTGATGAAGTTGTTTTTCTTTGATAAATTTAGGTAAAAAATCGACAATTTTTTAAAAATTAAAACACAATAAAAATCATAAAAGACCTTAACTTCAAAATCTAGAAAAATCACGTTAAATTCACGAATATGATTTTCATTTCTGGGAAAATTTTCTTTTTCCGTTTTTCATTTTATTTAATTCTCTTGTAAATATCAAGATTTTCAAAAATGTCTTTATATGTATATGAACTGTTTCAGTGTTTCCATCTCTATTTACAAACGTAAATGTGTTTCCATTGAAGTTTGTGGTGGTTTTTAAAAGAGCAGCTTAGTTAGAAAATGGACGAAAGCCTTTGCCTCAATCATTCCTTTGTTAAGAACTGATACTACACTTGATCTTGGCCAAAAGGCCTTCGTTATTTTCTCATTTTACATTTGGGTTTCCCTTTGCCAAGGATTCTTCGTGGGGGATAAAAGCTGGAGTGGCAGCTGGGCTTCCAGTTGTTGGCCTCACTACAAGCAAACCGGAGCAGAAGCTGTTGGATGCTGGTGCTTCACTTGTGATCAAAGATTTTGAGGATTCTAAGCTGTGGAAGATATTGGAAGGGATTGAAACTCCGAGTTCATGAACTCGCGCATTATGATCTTTCGCCGAAGCAAGTAATGGAAAAACTAATCTTCCATTTTCTAGTTTCGCCATGTGAAACATCAGATTGCTGGTTACATGTTTATCTTGTCACTAGAAAATAAGTGATATGTGGGTAACCACATAGATCTTGTTCCTTTTGATTTGTATCACAAAGTCCAATTTGTTTGTGTTAGTTCATTTACAAGCCCTAATAAACTCCAAAGGAAGACATAAATATAAACATTATACATAATAAGGTTTATATCAAAGGTTTTCTTTGAAGTGTAATCTGATATGGTTAGCATCACATCTAGCTTTCATTCCCATGTAATTAGATTTAGATTCGAAGCATTTGTTTGGATTCCGGGTGAGCATGTGAAATATTTCATCTTACCGTCCGACTGAGAGCTGTAGCTCCCACCCTTCCCCTCTATCCCCTCGAGGTACCAAACATTTGTTTGGATTCAAATTCTCGGACCTTTATGCTAAACTAAGTAATTGCTCAAAGAAGGATCTGGAGCGTTTCATAATCACCAAGTAATGGTCCAAACATAGCCAAAAAATATTTTTGAAGATTTCAACTGCATTCTACATTCAATTTATGCTAATTTAACATATGATTGCTGCTTACAGTGGCCCAAACCCTCTTTATTCCAAAAAAAAAACAAATACCCTTTTACAAAAAAAGATGTTTCATTCAAAAATCAAGTACTTCATAGGGAGGTTGGCATAGTGGAATCGAGACTCGGCTGTTAGATAAATTATCGAGCTGGCCCGATGCCCTTTTTCCCGGGCCCGAACCCGAGTCCCCCAGGGTACCAGGTATCCGCCTATGGTGCGATTAGTCTCCTGTTCAGCTGAAGCCTTTATTTTTTCTCTTATTTGTTTCTTCTATCAAAAGATTGTAAAGTTCCCTCGTTTATGGCTTTATGTCTTCTCATATTTGTTTCTTCTATCCAAAATTTGTACCAAATAGTATGCGGATTGTTTTTCACCTCTACCAAGACAATGCAACACTGTTTGCCCTCTATTACGTATATATTTATGTCTGGTCCGACTTATGCATTTTTTTTATCCTTTTTCTAGCTACTACATTGAAGCTTGGGGAATCAAAAGACCAGTTCTTTAGAAACATATGATCAAAGCGATCAAGAAGCAAAATCAGATGTGCAGTATTTGGTCTGACCCAAAATCAGTTTAGTTTGAAGTTTCTTTCCTTTTCCAAAAAAACGTATCCAATTTCACTTTTTACGTAATAACGTAAATTCAAACTGTTATTAACTATCTCAATATTGATTTTCTTTTTTTAATTCAACAAAAAAAGACCATTCAAACTGTTCTTAATTATCGCAATATTGAATTTTTTATGTTTTTATTCAAAAAAAAAAGAGAGAGAGAGAGAGAGATGAGCAGGTTGTGGTACGGAATGCAAAGAGAACCTTGAGCCCAATGAAACCCTAGGATTTGTCCTGTGCACCTCAATAATTGTGCCAACATCTTTTAAAAATCCTCAAAATGGTACTTTAAACCCCAATTTTACTTCTTCACCCTCAACAAAAACACAGTTTTGAAATATTTAATGGCACAACGCCCTTAACATGACTAGATGTTAATAAGAAGTTTCCCCTTTCAAGAAAAAGAAAAGACTTGGCATATGCTTTGTTTCTCCTCCTTTCCAAGCAAGGTAAGCCTTTTTGACAGTATTTAATTAGTTTTTGTAGAACTCAGGGAAGGTGGGTTGTCTTTGTTATTATCTAGTGGGTACTCACAAGATCCCAAAAATACTTGTATATTGTCCTCTTTCCCTTTCCCTTTGGTTCCCAGAGATTTCCAAATCTGATATTTGGTGTACTGGAGTCCCCACTTTTATAATTATGATTTTATGAGTCTAGGGCACAAAAATCAAAGAAAATAAAAGCCATCTGTTGAGTGTTTTGCTAAGGTCGATATTACCCCTTGAAGTCTTTCTCATGCCACATGCCTGCATCCATAGACATGCATGAGTGATGAGCATCACACACATAACATACATCTCAAAAATCTGTTGCGCCTTGGTGCGGTGCCTTCACCAAAAAGTCTGAGATTTGGAGGGCAGGAAGTAGAGATCCAGACGATTCCAACGCATCTAAAATCGCCCAAATTCGAGTTCTGAGCAATCAACGCCGGTCGATCAAAGTTGTCAGTTACGGAAATTGGATCCTTTTATTGATTAAACCTAGGTTCTATGTGTTATTATGGATCCAAGTTTAGTTCAGGTTTGGAAAACCAATATCGATTTCATACTACATGTAAATCTTGAATCTAAGCGTAGTTCTACTGAGCGACCGAGCCAAAAGAACTCATGAATCTGCCACGCATATTGAGGTGGATTCACAAAACACTTGTTGTTTTAGTGTTTTATGAATCAACCCCAATATTCGAAGTAGATTTGTAAAACATTCATAAAATATCATTACTACCAAACGACCCCTAAAGAACACTCATATAAAAAGTAATGAAGTATTGATGTGTAAACAGCTACTGCTAGTTGTATTCCTTTCCAATTTAAGAATTCGGGGCCATAAATTTGAACGTAGATTAGCCATATCCGGTTTAGTCAGACTCGTTAAAATCAGGGCCTCACAAGTCTACATCATTGCTCACAAGTATAACATAAATGACAAAACGCCATAAAATCCACACGAATTCCCTTTTCACAAATGACAAAATACAATAAATCACATTAACGAACCCAAACCATTTAATGGGATGTGGAAGGATACAACTACTCATCTTTTTATTATGTCAATCATTCATTTAGTTACTGCAAGCCAAAAATATTTTAGGAGGGAGGACAAGTCAAAGTTTGGCCCAAATATCATTTTTCAAAATTTTTATATAAAATAAGTGAAATTTTTTTAAAATTTAAATATATTTTTTTAAAAAAGAAATTGATGGACAAATAATAAAACACGTCAATATGCAAATAAATAAATTTTGAGGGACTATGAATAATACTCTGTGCAATCCCACATGTTTCTCCACCACTAGCCCAAATATGAAATTTTGTTACCCAATTCCCCTAAGACGATGATCCACAATGACTTCAAGAGCACAGTGAAGATTCCATGTGTAAGTTTAATGGCTCGTAATTAACACATATTTCTTTAATGCGGCTCTCTTTATTTCTAGTGCTAGCTTGTCATGGGACAAGGCATGCTAGAATTTGTTCCATGTATCGATCAACTTCTCTTTACCATTCAAGGTAATCTTTTAACCCTATTCACGGAATTCGATTGTCAAAATGCAACTAGAAAAAGTTGAAAAGCATCGAACTCTCAAGATGAAGATGGGCTGCCCTTGTTTCCACTTTTGTAATAGTAAAAAAGGGACGTCTAACTCTATGTGGAAGTTTGATTCATGGGGAGGACCTTATCTTGATTTGGAAAAAGTTGGAATCGATGGACAAACAGGTTTTGGAATCGGTCAATCATGACATGATATTTTGGGGCCCTTATTTGTTTTCTGTTCACATGATAACGACTGGGAAGCTAAAATATTCCTAAGTTAACAAAGTCCATTGGTGCACAATTATTGACGTTGCTTGATCCTGCTGTCACAATACATGATCTAGAGCCTGATCATTGGTGCCCGCCCTTGGTCATCAACTTGTGGTGGTTAAGCCAAGCTGACCCACTTGTTCAAGGGGCCTACATACAAGGTTCAACTTGGGCTTACTTAGGGTGGCTCTAGTGCAGACGAGGACTATGTTCCGAGCCGTATCGCCGGATAGGCTGACAATGGCGGAACCAGAAAAATTTATGCGGGGACTGATCCTTTTCTGTTTTAGTAAGGAACGAGAAGCCAATGCTCCACTGGTTCGCCTTGTTCTGCTATTGTGCTCCACCTTGGTTCGCATAAGAGATTTATTTTTTGTTTCCGCAACAACACCTTTGAGAGTTCAAATCTTTGTATATAAAATTATTTTGGTATATAATTCTATAAAATACAACAGTTGTGGAGCGAGAATTCTTTGACTAAGAAGCACTAATGATTTTAATTTTTAATATCTAAAGGGTACTCATAATAATTAAAAATTTAGGGAAGCACCAAGGTAAAAAGAAAGCAATTTTCGTATGTTACCGTGGCCAATTGCACTCACCAGCCTACACGTGCCTTTGACAGTGGAATTAAGGATGTACACGAGCCGAGGCGAGCCCCAGCTTGGCCATCTCGAGCTCTACTCAGCTAGAACTTTAGTCGAGCTTCTTATAGCAAGTTCGAGGTCGACTCGACTAGACAAAATTGAGCTCGAGCTCGACTAGTTTAACTCGTTTAGCATTAACTCGTGTGAGCAATAACTTGTTTAACTCATGTAAGCGCTAACTCGTGTAACTTGTGAAAATTTATTTTTATCCTAAAAGTTAAAACCGGTGATTCGGTGAACCGATTTTGGCAATAATATATAAAGTACTGGCGTGAGCCGAGTTCCTGAAACTCGAACTCGACTCGTTTATCATTTCGAGGATGTTTGTAAGCTCTAACTCGACTTGTTTTATAAATGAGTCCAGCACGAGCCGAGTTTTTTCTAGTGAGTTCGAGTCAATTTCGAGTTGGCTCGGCTCATTGTGCAGCCCTAAGCGGAATTTACATAAAGAGCCTTATAGAAAGTCTGTCTTTACTTAATACAAGTGGTTTTGTCAATTAGAAGCTAGCAACTATATACAAGTTTGGCATTGATAGGCTTGGACAAGGAACACAAAAGGTTTGGATCGGTATAAGGATCTGATTTCCTGACCCGGCCTCCAATACACTTGGCTGTTGTTTGGAATTCTAGTTGGTAGAAATTTTCTCAATACGAGATCCAAATTTTGAAGAGTAGGTAGGTGCAGTACTCATTTTGGATCTTTCTAGGACCTTTACATAGGTATTCCACAATGGCATCTGGACCAATGCTGGACCCAAACTCCGGCTAGAATGTTGGATTTGATTGTTTAATCTAAATTCAATATTCCACATCCGGATCCAACGAAGTCCTTGGATCCAGCACTAGCAGGGAACGGATCAGGAACTCCAACACCCACTAGCAAAGATCCTCTGGTCTTAAGGCTTCTCTCATCTTTGACTAGAGACACTGATTAGATCCTTAGACGACACAGTTCCTGAACTCTGCGATTTAGTTCAAGAACTTGACTCGTAATCCAAACGATAATCAGGAGGAAATTTCTGCCACTTTCCACATGAAGCCCGACAGCTTTAAATGAGGATCGTTGACTACCACATATTATATTTCAATTCAATTAAAAAAAAAAAAAAACCATCCCCACGCCTGAAATTGGAATACTTTTAAGTTCCTTTTTAGGAATAGGGGCTTAAATTAAATAAAAAAGTTTTGAAACCTTGGTGAATATCTTTCTTGCTTCAATAAAAATCAGAAGCCCTTTTTTGTAAAATAATTACAAACCATAACGCATTAATGCTCTCTTTCATGTCTTTAAAAGCAAAAGACACATCTTCTTTCTTGAAAAAGAAATCGTGGAGTGGGACCCGAAAATTGCAAAAATATTTCTTTTCTTATAAAGTTGTTGTCAACTTAGGATCTTAAAAGTTTTAAATCATTCATCAATTCGGCATTCATTTCAAGTTCTCCCCCACCAATTTCTCGTCTTTTACTTTTGTAGCAGACGACAGGCTGTGCTATCTGTCATTTCAAAAAGGTGACGCTTCCGTTATTCCCTAACTGCATTTCTCCACATGAAACTTTCATATGCAAAGGTGGCTAAGGAACACTAGGTATAAAATTTTAATTTTTTAAGGGACATCAATATGTAAATGAGAAAAATTGTTCAGAAGAAGATTAAATTTTGGATTGTTCATGTGTTAAAAACTGATTGCAACACAAGGCCATATGCAAATTCATGATTTTTGAGCGCCCCAGTTCTCATTTGCAATGTTTTTATATATTAAAGAATATAAAAACCTGCTTCATAGTAAACAATCACATTAAATGTCACTTATATGGTTAGACCAAACATTAGTTTGTTTGAAGCAACACAGTCAGGAGTTTGAACCATTGGAGATCTCTCTCTCTCTCTTTTTCTCTTTGCTTTTTATGACATGATTGATCATTGGGACAATCCACAGGGAGTAGAGATACAGAGCACTTGTTGTGAAAGTAGTTGGCCACATAAAGCAGCTCCTACATATAATATAGAGTTATAAACCTACCCTGGTTTCCACCCACCCCTTGATTAGACACATCACTTCCCTCTCCATTCATTGCGCATTGAAAACTAGAAGCAAGCAAACCTTATTGACATGTAGTTGCATGTTATATTTGGCACCATGTGAGCATCCACCCTTCTCCTAAAGTTGTTTCACCAACCTTCACACCTGTGCAAATATAATTTTGCCTCTATAACTATAAGCATTGACTAGAAATAGTAGAACATTTGTGTAATCAGGTGTTCTCAACTATGAACGAAGATAGATGCGGCAAGCAATGTGCGCAGATTTCTCTATTAGATCTTAATCTATAAATGGTGAACACTTGATATTATATATATATATGTGTGTGTGTATGTGTGTGTGAGAGAGAAGGAAGATGAACAAATGTGTTGTCAAAGACAGTTTCAAATAAGAGACAAGTTATTGGTGAGAAGTAGCTTTCAGATATGGTGTTTCAGAAGACCGCGAGGGTTCTTCTCATTTGACACGATGGCTTGTCAATGTCATGAAATTGATAGAATAGTAGAAGAGACATAAGTATGTTTGTGTGGGCAATTGCCCACATGATCTCGCATCATAAGTTGTTTATTTATATATTACTACTCATAGATATCTATTTATTTATAAATTGACTGCTTTAAAGGTTATAACATAAGGAATTATTGCCGTTGTGGCGCTCAAGCAGAAATTTCTAGATATGTTGCTATGTTAAAGCTGTTGCGAGTATAAAATTGGAAGGATGCCTCATCTTCCAACAGAGTTGCATTAAGAGATAGGATGTGAAAAATCTTGTGAGTGGGAAGGTGAAGCCCCTCTTCCTCCAACCTTGGGATCAAAGTTGCTATGAGACTTGGATGATCTTATATGATAGTACACCATTCAACTAGAGTGTCGCACATGTTACTATTTATAATAAAAAAAATAATACCCATGAAAATCTAACCAACAGATGAGATATGCTTATGCTATGTCTCTCGAAACCAAGTCGAGTCCTATGTCTCTCGAAACCAAGTCGAGTCTAAGTTCAGATCCAAAAAAGTAAGGTCGGAATTTGAATCTTAGCGGCTAGCGCTAGTTCAGTTGTGCAAAATCCAATCGAGTAGAAGTTGATAAAAACTCGATCGGTCGCCCTCTTCATTCCTCGCACGTGCCTCGGAAAGGCAAGTCACGTGAGTGAGTGAGGGAGTCCTCGACCTCCACGTGTCGGTCGCTTTCTGCCCCTCCGTACTCGCCCCGCCCCCACTCCTTTTTCTTCTGGTTCCTTCCCGCTCACTCACTCAAAACAGGGGAAAAGGCGTCCGAAGAGAGAGAGAAACGTAGAGAGAGGATGAGCGAGGACAAAAGCCTTTAATTTTTTCTTTTGGGGGCAAGAGATGTGTCAGATAAGCAAACCGACGTATCAGTCTGCTTTTCAGATAAGAAACTGCGCTTATCGATCTTGACCTCGACAGCTTACCGCGCACTAACAACAGCAACGAGAAAGGGAAAGCGACGTGTTGATGGGCTGATAAGGAAGGTCATCTAAAATATGAAAAAATTAAAAGCTCCCCCAGATTTCTCTTTATTCCCATTTTTTGAAATCCGAAGAAAAAAAAAATGATGGTGGGGAGTTAGTGCGTACGAGGAAGGATGACGTGGCAAGCGGAATTAAATAATAAGCGAGGGGCAAGGACGTGACGGTCCACCGGCTCCCACCCGAACCTTGTCTCCTCCATCCCCAACTCCCCAAATGACCAGAACGGGTACGGGTCGGGTCATGCTTGTGCTTCTACCCGAACCCGAAATAAGTCTTTTTAGTCCTGGTATTCCTATTCGTCCCAGTAAGTTTAGCGAGTAAAGAGTCTTGAGGGTTCGGTCTTCCCAAGAGTGCAGAATCGAGATGGAAAAAGAGGCTTTTAAGATTTTATTTTCTTAGGTGAATCTGAAGCTAAAAACGATGTGAAATTGTTGGGATTCAGTAGAGTCGGGTCGGATATCGAACGGGTCCCGGGGTTGAAGAGATGCAGGGGTTGTTTGGTCATTACGGACGAGGGTGGACCGGTAAATGGTGGGATGAGCCGGGGGCGGAGAGGGAATTTCAAGGTGGCTGTTTTACGTTTCCGATAACGGGAGACGACCTAATCGAGCGGGGGAACGGTTTGGCTATAAAAGGCAGCGCGTACAGTAGACTGGACAGGGAGAGAGAGAGAGAGGGAAGGTGGGGGAAGAAAGAGCGGGGGAAGTGTACCGAGCAGCGAGGAGGAGGAGAGAAATTTGGAGAGAGAAAACAGGCGAAAGTGAGAGAGGGAAGGCTGGAGAAGCAAAGGAAGAAGAAAGTGGAGCGGACGATTCTCCTTCTTTTTTTTTTTTCTCTGTCTCTCCTATTCCACTTCGTCGTCGTCTTCTTCTTCCACACGTTTCTTTCTCCTCTCTCTCTTTCAGTTGAGGCAGACAGGGTGAGAAAAAGGGAGTAAAAGGAAGCAAGCTTGCGAGGGACTCTTACTCCGCCTTTTTCTGCCTATCTCTTACCTTACTAGCTTGCTTTCTGACGCTCCGGGTGCACAGGCACAAGCCCGGGACAACGCACCCCAGAGATACGGTCGCTCACTTTCCGAGTAACTCTCTCTCTATCTCTCTCGTTGGGTTGCCTTTTGAATTTGTTCCGGTTTTTCTCGGTTATTCGAACTGTAGACTCTATGCCGTATCAGAGTATCAGACTCTCTTTCTCTCTCTGTAAGTTTCTAGGGGAACGTGCTCCTTGAAAAGAATAAAGGGCTCATTCTTTTACTTTTTTTTCTTCTTTACGATACTAGTTTATATTAACTTTATATAGTTTTATAGTCGTTATATCCGCGTACCGCGATCGTTTTGATCGGAAAAATTGACGAGGGATCGTGGAGCGGCGGGATCAATTTCCTTCGTTGACGAGTTTGGTGTTCCGGCGGCGAAGCCGTATCCCCGAGTTTCGTCCACGGAGCGGGAAGTTTCGGGCTTTTGTGATCGAGCTCTGGTAGGAAGTTGAGAAATAATAATCTCTCTCTCTCTCTGGTTTCTTCTCTTCATCGGACCTTTAAGATCCGGCGGCACTGGGTTTCCATCTTAGAAGTGTCTATGTTTTCTCTTTTCTATCGAAAATGCGATGTTTTTCTTCCTTTTTCGCTCTTAGATCCCTAAGGCTTGCGAAAAGTCAAGTCAGAGTCTAGGGTTTTGAATGGATGATTGAGGAATGAATCGTGATTTTGGTGCAAAAAAGTTTTTCTGTTATTTTTTCCTTTTTATCATAGCCGAACCTTGTGAGGACGGAAAAGGCATTCAGTTGAAAATCAGGGCTTAAGTGGCGAAAGGAGAGATGGCCGTAATTTCTGCGCCTTTGCAACCATTTCAACTTCTTCCAGACGCTTAAATAAGTTTTCTTGGCTTATTTGTACTGAATCAATTTTTTTTTTCTCTTTTTCCCTTTTTTTGTCGCTGTAGTCATCTTTTTCCTACTGAAGGAAGGGCATCGAGAGCGAGCTGAGCTTGCATTTGCTGCTTCTGTTTCATACAAATTTCTTTTTTATCTTAGGAATATTTTGACACATTAAATGTGGAATGAGAAAATAAGATCGCGTTATGTTTTTTTCCTAAGTATTTCTTATATTCGCTCGACACCCCTTCCTCCCACTTTTCTACCTCTTTTGTTAAATCTTAATTCATTGAAATTAGTCCGTATGATTTTTCTTTTGTTGCTTCCTCTTTCTTTTCTCTAATAATTCCTTCTTGTTCTAGATTAGTTCTTCGGAGCTGAAGCTGAGAAGTTGAAAGCAAGTAGAAAGTGAAGATTTATGTAGATGGAACCGTCTAATTTATCTATTGTTGTGGTTACTTCGGCATAGGGCTTTGAACTAATTTTCTTGGTTGTTTCCGAACATTTGCGCTGGAGCGGTTAGGAATCCAGGGAAACATGTCATCCTTAAGCAGGGAGCTTGTTTTCCTTATCCTTCAGTTCTTGGATGAAGAGAAATTCAAGGAAACGGTGCACAGGTGTGTGGTCTGAGTTTGCGTATCTTCATGCTTTGTTGGCTGTTATTTGTCCAGTGTTGCTGTAAGTAATTTCCTCTACACATTTTGTTCTGTAGTCAGTAACTATTTGGAATGGTTGAATTGTATTAGGCTGGAACAAGAATCCGGGTTCTTTTTCAATATGAAGCACTTCGAGGATCAAGTTCAAGCAGGAGAATGGGAAGAGGTAGAGCGATATTTAGGTGGATTTACAAAGGTTGAAGATAATCGGTACTCTATGAAGATATTTTTCGAGATCCGGAAGCAAAAGTACCTTGAAGCCCTTGACAGGTAGGCCTGAAAAAAAAAACGTCAGAACACTTCTCTTTTGTCAGTGACGTCTACTGAGCTGTGAAACTTTGTATTACAATTGCTAATGCATGCTTCAGGCAGGACAGGGCAAAAGCAGTTGAGATCCTTGTGAAAGATCTTAAAGTGTTTGCCTCCTTCAATGAAGAGCTTTTCAAGGAGATCACTCAACTTCTTACTCTTGATAACTTTAGGTACTTACTGCATCAATCGTTTATTGTGCTCCATACATTCTGTTCAACTTTTCTTATGTGTACTATCATTAGGCAAAATGAGCAACTTTCGAAATATGGTGATACAAAGTCAGCAAGAAATATCATGCTTTTAGAGCTCAAGAAGCTGATAGAAGCCAACCCACTATTCCGGGATAAGCTTGTGTTTCCATCATTCAAAACATCTCGACTTCGGACACTGATTAACCAAAGGTTTGACAGATTTTTGTATCTATTTTTCGCGATACTTGTTTAGAGTAGAGAATGCAAGGTTCAATTTGCGAGAAATTTTGTTGGCTTAATTTTTTTTCTTATTTAGTGCAAGTGCATGTCTTTTCATTAAATAGTTCAATGATTGAAGTTGGACAAACTACGGACTTTGGTTGCCATTTTCAGTCTTAATTGGCAGCATCAGCTTTGCAAGAACCCACGCCCTAACCCAGATATCAAGACTCTTTTTGTTGACCACTCATGCTCACCTACGAATGGTGCACGAGCAGCACCACCTGCAAATGGTCCTCTGGTTGGAGCAATCCCCAAAACTGGGGTATTTCCTGCAATAAGTGTACATAGCATAACTTCCATTATTCTCTATACTGTTTTAAATAGTTGGGAATTTCTATTATTGGCAACCTGACTTGGGTTATACATTTCTCCTTACAGCCATTTCAACCTGTTGCATCCCCTTCTCCTAGTGCTCTTGGTTGGATGACAAATCCTTCTCCTTCCTTGCCACATGCTGCAGTAGCTCCTGGACCACCAGCTCTTGTTCAGACTCCAAATGCAGGTGAGAAATTTTTTGTTCATCTATTCATTGAAAACTTTTGATAAATGGTGCTTCCATCATCTTAGCACTAATTTTATCTTTCTCAATTTCTTGTCACTGATGTAAATCCTCCTGTCATTTTAGCTGCATTTCTGAAGCACCCTCGAACTCCTACTGGTGCAAATGCTGTGGACTATCAGTCAGCTGATTCTGAACATTTGATTAAACGGATGCGGACTGGACAATCTGATGAGGTATGGAAACTGTGCAATTTAGTCACTACATTACGATCAATATTGAATGGATATCAGAGGGCTGGTATCTTTTACTCTGTTTCATATTGTGTCTCATGTCTTCTTTATTAAGTGCCAGATCTTATACCAACTATATGTTTCATTTAGGTTTCCTTCTCTGGCTCTCCACATCCTCCAAACATATATTCACAAGAGGACCTCCCAAAGGCTGTCGTGAGGACACTGAACCAAGGCTCAAATGTCATGAGCATGGATTTTCACCCACATCAGCACACAATTCTTTTGGGTAACTGCTTTAAGGATTGTTTTAGCATGGATTAAAGTAGATTATCATTTTCTTTGTGTAGAACACCCTCTGGATTACAGAAACTTGACTATGATATACTGAATATGACACCCTTTTGATACAAAAACCATGACTATGATATACTGAAGATTATTACCATGTATCATTTTTCTCTAGTTGGAACAAATGTTGGTGATATTGCAATCTGGGAAGTTGGCTCAAAAGAAAGAATATCACATAAAACTTTCCGGGTGTGGGATGTGTCAGCTTATTCTTTGGCCTTGCAGGTACTGGCCTTCATCTCGCTTGGTTCATATCTGCTTCCTTGTTTGTGAGAATTAGCAATATAAGCAACAAATCCACCAGTTTTTCTAATTTAAGTTTTTGTTTTCAGACGTCACTGATGAAGGATGCTACTATATCTGTAAACCGTTGTGTTTGGGGACCTGATGGTTCTATATTAGGTATTAGTTTCAGTCCTGCCTTCATGCTATGTTTTTTTATGTATATCTTATGTGCTCCTCCTGCATTCTCTCACAGGTGTTGCATTCTCCAAGCATATAGTTCAGACATATATGTACACTCCAACCGGCGAGCTGAGACAGCATTTGGAGGTCTTCTGGAGCATAATATTTTTTGTTTCATTGTAAACAATGGCAGAAATACTTATGTGTTTTGTATGTAGATTGATGCCCATGCTGGTGGAGTCAATGATATTGCTTTTGCTCTTCCAAACAAACAGCTTTGCATAATCACTTGTGGTGATGATAAGACTATTAAGGTGAAATTTAAGTGCCTAAATCTGGATGTGTTGTTTCCATGCACTTGTACTTCGTCCATGTATGCATCTCGTCACATGCATACTGACTTTAATGGTATATTTAAATATCTATTGGCTTTGACTTCAATGCTGTACATGTGAATTCTAGCTGATGTGGCCTATACTGTTCCATGTCCAGTATCTTCTCTGTCTGTGCATATGCTTTATGTTCCCTTGTTCCATGTTTTTGGCCTTGCACATGTTTGATGCTAGCACTACTAACATGTTATTGATGGCAGGTCTGGGATGCTACTGGGGGTCGTAGGCTTTATATTTTTGAAGGCCATGAAGCTCCAGTATATTCTGTCTGCCCACATCACAAGGAAGCAATTCAGGTATGATTCACTATTCAGGTGGATGTTTATGACTTTATCCAACATAAGTATTAGCGATTGTATCTGAAACTCATGATAGAAGGAAAGCCCCTGCATGACTGTTCTTGTTGCATGCTATTGTGCAGTTCATTTTCTCTACGGCTATAGATGGAAAAATCAAAGCATGGCTATATGATAGCATGGGATCTAGAGTTGATTATGATGCTCCTGGTCACTGGTGCACAACAATGGCATATAGTGCTGATGGAACAAGGTGAAGGGGATTGTGCCAAGGCTAATTTTGTCCCTTTTGTATGCATTAGGAAAACCTCAGATTCACTTAACTCAATATGAAAATCCAGTTTGCATGTGATGTTTTCTTGCAAGCCATTTTTCTTGGCTATGCTAATCTAGTTAGTGACAATAGCTTCATCTTTTTGCCAGACTTTTCTCTTGTGGAACTAGCAAGGAAGGTGATTCACACTTAGTGGAATGGAATGAAAGTGAAGGAGCAATTAAAAGGACATATTCTGGATTCAGAAAGCGCTCTTTAGGTGTTGTTCAGTTTGACACAACAAGAAATCATTTCTTGGCAGCTGGGGATGAATTCCAAATCAAGTTCTGGGATATGGATAACAGCAATATTTTGACAACAATCGATGCTGATGGAGGATTGGCGGTCAGCACTTCCTACTCTTTCTTTCATGGGTAAATTTGTCAAATGACCACCAAATTTGTAATCATAGCTAAAGTGTCCTTCTGTACACAGTAACACTTCTCGCCCTCCCCTCCCCAACACCCCCCCCTCCCTCCCCAACAGCCTGATGCATATAGCCACACACACATATGAAAGAAAAAAAAGGGGTTGAAACTTGAAAGTAATTGGATATATTTTATTAAGCCTAACATGATATATTTGGCTTCATAAACACTATTTCTCAAAGAGTATACACAGCACTGGAAGGAAATTGAAGCAGTTACCTGCACAAAGTTTGGTATGGTAATCACAAAAATGGAATATTACCTCATATTAAATACTGAGAACAAACAGTTGGTGGGCATTTGAGAGTACCCATTTGTAGTAGCTTTGAGATTGATTGGCTTTAAAACTCTTATGTTAAACTATTTATTGCTACTTATTTTGCAGGCTAGTCCAAGGTTGAGATTCAACAAAGATGGTTCCCTTCTTGCAGTTACCACTGCTGATAATGGTATCAAAATTTTGGCAAATATTGATGGACAGAGACTTATAAGGATGCTTGAAAACAGGGCATTTGAAGGGTTTAGGAATGCCCCTGAGTCAGTGAACACTAAGGTAAGATGTGGTTGCTCTATTTTCATTTGGTTGTGCTGTGGTGTTGCATTTGTATGTAATGTGGTCTTTTTGTGCAGCCTCAAATTGGTAATGCACTAGCTGCTGTTACAAATGTCAATTCCTCTCTTGTTTCTGCTCTTGAGCGCCCAGATAGAATTCCAGCTGCAGTTTCTATAGGCAATTTGGTACATATTTTCCTAGTTTTTCTGAAATGCATAATTTTCTATTTTGATCTATTTTTTTGAAAGGGACTTAAAATGCAGGCTGCAATGGACAATATTAGAACACCTGATGTCAAGCCCAGGATTCCAGAAGATGGATCTGACAAGGTCAAAAGTTGGAAACAAGCTGATATTGTAGAGACAGCACAACTCAAGGCTTTACGTTTGCCGGACCCTTTGTCTACTGGAAAGGTGGTCATTTTGACTCATTATCCTAGATGTGTGTGTGTGTGTGTGTGCGTTTTGTAACGGACTACTTATATGAACTAACAATATCTCAACGAAATAAGACCTTTGTTCCCAGATCTATCCTTGTCTTGAGTTCCCAGAGACCCAAATCTGATTGAATTCTGTGGTGGAGAGAGAGAAAGAGAGAGATGGAAGATTATAGGAAAACTGGGGAAAGGAAGGGGACGTTTAGCTCAGTCAACATTTAGACCGAACCCTAGAGTTTGGAAAAAACTGCAACTTTCAATTGATTGAATTCAGTTCAGTCACCAAGTATGCAGAACACAAGCTGCACTCAGATTTGCACCTGACTGAGACATCCCTTGTCTTGTGTACACTGTGGTGGTACCCTGCACCAACTGGGCCTTGCCAAAGTCAGTGTGGGTACTTTGGCCCTTTGGACGCACTCGTTCTGCATAAAGATTCAAACTATATCAAAAAAAAGTTGCAGTACTTTTAAAATACCATTAAGGAAAATGTAGGTTAGTGAATAATAAGGCTAAATACACACAACATTATCATCAGAACATGCTAAGGTTATGAGAATTTGCTCATATTTTGTGTATTTTAGGCATATATTTTCTCTTTTTTTGCTTATTCTGTTTTGTACATACTTTTCTTATGTTATTTTTATGTTTGCATTAGAAAGGATTGTAAAATCATATCACTTTTTCATGCTTTTTAACTTTCCATTTTAAAATTTCAATGCAACCAAAATATTTGTGAGAAATGACACTTCACGAAAAGAAGGCTTTTAAGAGAGATTTTGCCAAGAAATTATCGAATACAACGTACAACCGCAACTCAAATATCAAATGCTGCATATATTGTCCTTTTCAGTGTTTATATGCATATACTTTGTTTGGACATAACCACTGTAGTAATTTAGAAGCAATAAGCTATATCAAGAATCAAGTCCTAAATTCGGACCTCAAAATTATTCACCAAATTTGGAATCTTCTAACGTCTTTTCTTCCCTTCTGTATTTCTTGTCGATCAATGAGGAAATTGGTATAGAGTATAGAGTATAGATTATTGTCAACTACCTTTAGTTTGATTCTTGAATAGATGAGTGGCTTCGTTGGAATTTGAACTCACTAGCTATGCACATTTGTATTCTCGGATGTTGCACCCCTTTGAGCTGCACGGTAATGTGGGTTATGTATGATAAACTTATGCAGATAGTCAGGCTGATATACACAAACTCTGGTGTAGCCATCCTATCCCTTGCTTCAAATGCTATGCATAAGTTATGGAAATGGCAAAAATGTGATCGAAATCCCTCTGGAAAGGTAAATTTGTAATGTTTTCTCAGAAGGTGGTTGTTTGTTGTTTTGTGATTGCTAACGATGTTCTCTACAGTGCACTGCTGTCATTGCACCTCAACTATGGCAGCCAGCAAGCGGTACTCCCATGACTAATGATACAAGTGATGGTAATCCATCCGAGGAATCTGCTGCTTGTATAGCATTGTCCAAAAATGATTCTTATGTTATGTCTGCATCTGGAGGGAAGGTTTCTCTGTTCAACATGATGACATTCAAGGTCTCATTTTCATTCTCCTTCTGTTTGCTTCTAACCAATAACTTCAATTTCTAACCGCAGTTGCAACTTGTCCTCTAGGTTATGACAACTTTCATGCCACCACCTCCGGCTGCTACCTTTTTGGCATTCCATCCTCAAGATAATAACATTATTGCCATCGGAATGGAGGATTCAACAATCCAGATATACAATGTCCGGATAGATGAGGTAATTTTCCTAATTTTGTTCTGTGGCACCACAGTTTATGTTTCTTGTAAGTTGTAACATGAAACATAAGGCTTATTTGGAATAATCAGAGTTCCATTTTGTTGTATTAACTTTGGACATCAATAGGATATCTGAAGATGTAATTTAGACTGAAATAACCACCACTTACCTTGACATCTGCAAGGTTGTACGGTTAACTTATGAACCGCTTTGAATTTTTACATAATGTGTGATTCAGTTGGGTACAATTGCAGAAATGGATCCTGGTTTTGGATAATTTTGTTGCAATAAAGAACAATTTGATCTACCAGTTTGATTGTATTAATTTGTATTAAGCTTTCATCTAGCTGATACCATATCGGCATATCCTTTAAGTTATACGTTTCCATGAACAATTTGGTTATTTCCCCATGTTTTTTTTCCCTATATTTTGTGTTATATGTGAAATTAGGCAACCTTCTGCTATAGCACATTTTGACAGCAAATTATGGTTCTTCTTGGTGCCTATGGCGATTTAATGTATATGTTAATTCAGGTAAAATCCAAGCTCAAGGGCCACCAGAAGAGGATAACTGGTCTTGCATTTTCACAGCCCCTGAATGTCTTGGTCTCCTCTGGTGCAGATGCACAGGTATTGATAAACAGCTGACCATACAGTTTAAACCTCCTGCTCTTGTGGTACTGAAATTTTGACCTTTCAATCCTTTCATGTATTTTGTGAAGTTATGTGTGTGGAGCATTGATTCATGGGAAAAGAAGAAATCAAGGTTCCTGCAGGCTCCTCCTGGCCGCCAGTCCCCATTGTCGGGAGAGACGAGAGTTCAGTTTCATAATGATCAGAATCACTTATTAGCAGTTCATGAAACCCAGATTGCTATCTTTGACGGAAAGCTTGAGTGTTTGCAATCTGTGAGTAATTCACTCTTTCAACGGAACTGTTTGTTGGTCAATTTGAGAATAATGGGCTTTTCCTCTATAATGTGAAAGCATCAAGAGCATGTTATCATCTTAATGCTTCTAATTGGTGACATAGTAATTCCTGGATTTGTCACTTTCTTTAAAAACTGAACTTCAGTTATAAAGACCATTGAACTAGTGTGTTTTTTTAAAAAAAAAGTGAAAGGCCAAAATAAGACTAAAATTGTTCCGGGAATTAGTGATTGTCATTTTGTTCTCCCATTTTTGTTTTTTTACTTAGCATATTGGATTTTGAGCATAATCTTGCCCATTATGTTTGATTGTTAACTTCCAGCTAAGTTTCATGCTAAAATGTGTAATTTTTATGGGGCCATAGGACATATTGACTATTAAATACCTTTTCTCTACGTTTCTTTTATTGAAGAAACGTTTTTTGTAATCTTTAGGTGTTTACTTATAAGATCTTATTGATTGTTCCTCTAAAATGTAGTGGACCCCAAGAGACTCACTTTCCGCACCTATTTCAAGTGCAATCTATTCATGCGATGGTTTGCTAGTCTACACTGGATTTTGTGATGGAGCAGTTGGAGTGTTTGATGCTGAGAGTCTAAGATTGAGGTGTCGAATTGCACCATCAGCCTATATTCTCCCTCCAGTTCCCAGGTGGCCATTCACCCCTTACCTTTATTCCATTTAGTCATATGATGATCTTATGTTGAGAATTAAATGATGAAATTTAATAAGCGTCCTTTGAGTTTGTGGTTGTATTTACTGTTATTTATACTGCGGCCATTTACTTCTTTTTTTGAAGTAAATTTTCATGTTATATTTTGAGCAAGCAAATGCTTTATGATTGCATCCAATTTGTTCCCTTTTTTATTCCTTTTACTCTTTTCTTTCTTTAGATACTCGAACTTTTCATGTTAGGAACATTATTAAGTTGATATGGCACTTTGGCGTTCTTAGTGTTGACTAGGAGTGTTGCGTTAGAAGTGAAGTATTTCTGACATGTTTTGCTTTGAACTACTGTTCTTAACATTACAAATTTGCTTCTTTGTTGGAATCAATTAAGTATGAATTTAAATCTTGTATTCCCAAATTGGTCTAAACTAAATTGGATGATTTCACCATTTGTCTCTCTTTCTCTCTCTCTCTCTCTCTCACACACACATACACCTGCACTGCATATGTGTGTGTGTGTGTGTGTGCGTGCTTGCTGTCCTCATTTTTGTTTCTAGTCTGATGCACCGCTTTACTTTTTTCCAGTGGTAGTGGTCCCTATCCAATGGTGATTGCATCTCATCCTTCCGAACCGAATCAGATTGCTCTTGGAATGAGCGATGGGGCAGTTCATGTAATTGAACCCTCCGAAGTTGAACCAAAGTGGGGGACTCCTCTTCCTCAGGAAAATGGTGCTCTTTCTCTTCCCTTGAACTCTTCGCTATGCAATCCAGCTTCAGAACCTGCTTCCAGGTGACCTCCTGTATTTCAGTTTGGAAGAATATATCAGTAGATGGATGCATCAAGATGGTTTTCCAAAGTTGAGGTAGCAGGCCAACATTGGCGGTCTCTCTAATTAACGAAGCTATTTTATTGCAAATTCGGTTTGCTGGCGATCACCTTTTTGAGCCATCGCCATGCCTTCTATCCCCTTTTTCTTCTCTCCCCCAATCACCTTGAAGTGTAAAGTTTCTCACTAGGTCATAAATAGGCTGGCTCACCTTAATACTCTCCTATGTACATCAAAAAGTAAGTGGCGGTAAACCCCTGCACTTGTGTGGTGACCTTTGTTATCTTGAACAATGTAACTTGGATTGCGCTATGTGGTGGTCGATACATTTTGTTTTTCAATTCAATTGTTGAAAACATTTGTTTCCATGAGCGTATTTATTACATCACTTTGACTATAACTGATTTTCTGTGGTTGGAAGTTATTCATATCTGGTGAGAGTGCCTCCGCTCTTGTCGACACGCTTAGGGAATCTACAACCTGGTTAGCTTCAGTCGCGAGCAGACTCAGAAGATGCAAGTCAACCATGTGGTATTCTGGTCTGCCGTTTGTATAGAGCATTGAAATACTTGTTTTTGCCTCACCTGATCTTGGTTCCTTTTTTGTCTTCCCATCCTTTCTTTTCCTCCACTGCACTCAACGATGAGCCCATGTATTCTGGTCTGTAGCTTGTATAGAGCCCTAAAATACTTGTTTTTGGCCTATTTTCCGCTACTGGTCATGTGTCAACGTTCTTCACCGAGTGAAACGATCAATAGGGGGACCTTTCGGTCATTTCATCCGTTCAGAGGCACTCTGGTAAATGGACTTTCATAGTAGCTGCTGTCACTTTTCACACGGAGAAAGAAAACAAAAGAAGTGCCCATAGGTGGTGGGGAGATCCAGAAAAACAACACAAAAGTACGTCCTGCGAGAGGCCTCCGCCTCCCTGCCAGAAAAAGAAAGGGCGGAAAGATGCGGTACGGCCTGCAAATGCAGAGGCCAGGATTCGGCTTTAAAGAAAGGAAGATTGCAATTATAGGCGAGCGAAGGCCTTCTTTTCCTTCTACAGGAATAGTAGGAGATTTCCAAAAGAAAAGGGATAAAAATGTGGTTCCTCTGTAAAAATGATCTTTCTATTAATACGAATTCCTCCAAACACACCTGCAACTATCACGGAGCATCAGATTCTCTCCCTCTCACAGCTCTCTCATCCTACATACATGTATATGCACCTCGTTAATCTGGTCTAGTACCGTATAAATTAGACGTGACTGTGGATTGCCGTGATGAGCACTCCGTCTGGATTCTGCGAAATGTCAACGTTGCTAAGCTGAGATAGACGCCAAGTGGCTCTAACGCCACGCCCTCACTGTGAAGCAGTACCCGAACGCCCAAAACACGAGTATAGGCAACGGCGGAAACCTGGTCATCCCGAGTTTGCCACTGATCTGACCAGTGGCCAAACAACTATAGCATTATGTACACAGCCAAACGGCCGAGACAGGTACACCATCATCGCATTATCTCATACCACTAGCTTTTATCTTGAACAAATTAGACCAAACTGAAATTTTAATAGGAACACATTTGGAGCAACTCGGACGCCTGAGCAATTTACTTTGTATTCTACCACTTAAATATATCCGTATCATGCACAGTTATACTTTTCTTTAAATTTATTTTCCAGAACTTCGGGAATATGCTTCAGAATAACTTTCAGGCATAAGCCTCGCCTTCTAAAAGAACTCGCACACCAAAGGATTTTTAGTTGTTCCATCAACAAACCAGAAGGAGACATTCAACTAGCTTTGTTTTGCCCAGCCTCAACCAACTAACTCTCGATGACACCTACTCATCCCCCACCAACCAAAAGTAACAAACTCAGACAACTGTTGGCGATATCGGGCAATATTTATCAATTTTTTCATATAAAAACAACTTAAAGGTATTTTAAGATATTTAATAGAACACATGCGTAGACTTTTAATCAAACTATCGACCAGCTTCACAACGGGTTGCAGATGTAGGCAGCCGAAACAAAAGCACCACTCACCTCCTTGGAAGACAGAAAGCTTCATTTATTTTAGGAAAGGGAAGGTTCCAGTAATCCCAGCATCTCTCAGACTTGTGGAGCCTTACTTCATTCGAACACAAGGAACGCCAACATTTCTTTCCTGCCGAAAGTCGGGCAATTTCATGGGTTCCAGCATCACTCATGGAATGAACGTCACATGGTTCATGTGACTGATGTATCATGGTTCAGCTCGTCAAGAACTACTTGTTAAATGATTCAAAGATGACTCATTTGTTGCACCACCCGAGTATGCAAAAATTCTTCACATTCAAAACCATATGAGAAATCAATATGACATTATGAATACAGCAAATATGGTGGCATAACTCAATCTGACGATAAAAGAGCTTCCTAGGTGGAGAAAAACCTCATCAGAAACACAAGAACAATAAAAAGCCGGGGAAACCAGTAATAACAAAATATAACAGCAGAACACGGGATGGAAGAGCCAAGCAAAACAAGAAATTATGCAGGCATGCAATGCATAAGAAGAAAATATGAGAAATATAGCAGATTAACGAGGAAACAAGAGAAGCACAGAGATGATTATTCTTGAAGCAATGTTGTGGCGCAAGTGCTGAAAGCAGCACTTGCATTAGTTGCAGTGTGTACGACCAGGCCAGACAACAAAAGAAAACAAACCACGACGTGCCCGAAAGGCACTAGAGGCAGACATGCATTTTAAGACAAGGCGGGTAAATACGATTGACACCAAACACCAAAAGGTCAGTTTAAAAGTGTGCATCTAGAGGAAACTGCACAGACAGCTTAACAAAACATGGACACGGAAACAGGGGTCCCAGACGTAAATGAGTTTGGGAGTAAAAGGTACTTCCATTGTAATCACCAACATACTGAAATGAAACACAACCAACAAAAAAAAGCAGAAATGAAGATTAAAGAAATAGCAACCTGGGACCAGCTGGACATTATGAAACCCTTGCAGTTTCATACCTTCATTAAAATTACTGACACAAATTGCATCCAGTTGTAGTTAGCATTCCAATCAGTATAACTAAAATTGGCCTGAATTGGCCAGTTCGACCATCAGATTAGGGGGGCCAATTTAACAGTGCGTCAGTTTTTAAATATTTTTCTAATGCTTTAAGAATTTTATGACTTAAATAATTTTTAAAACAATTTTTTTGTTTTTCTCAAAAAGAAATGCTTTTATTTATTATTCTATAACGATTCAGCCAAACAAACAGTGCAAGAGGACTATCTAATGTCTTGGACGACAATTTTAAATAGAATAATTTCAGTCTTTGTGCCCTTGTATCAGATAGCCAGAAAAGATACTGACCACCAAAGTAAAAAACTTGTCACTGATTGATAGAATGGTAATGCAGATGAATGAATTGTGTAAATAAAATGCAGCGAAAAAAAGGTGAATACACATCAGAAAACATAGTAAGCTTCTGCAACACATATCTTAACCAAAGTTTAGAAAAAAAAAAGTCTTCTTTCACATTCTCCAAACTTTATGCAGATGAAAGATGATTTATGATGTATATAGAAAACAGCCACCATGAGATACATTGCATATACAGGCAATTCATAACCACGCACAGGTTACAGGGGCCTTGTAAACCACCAACCTATAGAAAATAATAATATAAACGAGAAGATGGAACAAAATGGAGCAGCAGCACACAAGACTGCACCAAAAGCCTGCAGGCAGTCCTCAGGAACTGCTATAAGTCCACTCAGGAGCACAAAATTTATAGACCCTGGTGCAAGATGAGACCCGATCCAGCAACAAAGGAGTAGTTCAACAGGTCATCAACTTTCTCACCATCTGCCACTTTAGCCACAAACATAGAATTACAACTTGATAGGTAATGAGATCAAAGAAACCCACACCAATAGGAGTCTTGGAACTAAAATGTAAACATAATCAATGAAAAGGCACCCAAGAAATCTAACCTCACTTGTTTTTTCAACCTCAGCAACATTGGGCAATGACCTTCACAATTCAAAAATTTTGACCATCATGAGAATTGCACAGGTCCCATTGTTCCAGTCATCCACAGCCATAACGAATATATGCCACTTTCCATGCAATTTGGCCATTCACAAACATAACTACCGATTTTGCATACTTGTGAAAACCATCCTCAGCCCAACAAAAGCATTGAGGGACAGCTACATGGTGGACTGCTACAAAGAAGCAGAAACCAAGGAAACATGATTTTGACAAATGAAATTAGAGTACCTTAGCTCAAAGTCAACATTAAACTCACACATCTAGATGGTGAGTCCAGCTTACTAAATAGTGCGATCAGTACTGTCAAAAAGAACATCAGCTGCTTATCCAGCATCAGCACTATCAGCTAGAAATCATCAAACAGCGAGCACATAATCTCACTTGCTGCAATCTTGATCATCACAGCTACAATCATGCTTTTCACGGCCATATCACTATCAAGGTAAACGACCCCTCACGAACATATCCTAACAGCTTCATAGAAGATAAAAGTAACTATGATTGAAAACATTCAGAATTGTCTCAAAAACTACAGTCCAATAGTAAGTTAATTTCACCTCATATAAGTACCTGATCAGAATAAGAAGTTACGAACTAAAGTACTTTCAATCTACAAATATTTCCAAATCCCGAACTGCAATGTTTCTGATAGTTCATAAGCACCAAGTAGTCATAAAATCTAGTCTTATCGCAAAACGTGTTACTCTACGAGAAGTCCCAACAGTAAAGAAACCAAGCTACTTGCTCCGGATCAAGTACACTGCTGACAACATCGACAGACATAAAAGTGACAGCAGATACAGAAACCACTGATTCATCAACCAGTACACTGAGGCATCAGGCAAGTTTTTCAGGCCCATTGCTGCTCATTGTGCTCAATAGTCCTGCAAAGTCAGAGAAATATTAGAAATATCAGCAACCATTCTGCTTTGTGTATGAACTTGTAAGAAGCATTCTCAGAGAGAAACAGCTCACCGATCCTGGGGACCTTTCATGTGGACTTCTTCTTCCAACAGGACTGTCTGGCGGGGACCTCTTGGATGGTCTTTCATTTCCGCTGGGAAGGCTCTTGCTACGAGATGGACTTCTTCGACGATTTGGACTTCTTCGAGGGCTTGGGCTCCTTCGAGGGCTTGGGCTCCTTCGAGGACTGAAAGATAGAAATGATTTTCATAAAGTATGCAATGTTAATTCAACATACTTCTCTCACTAAGCTTTGCAACTAATCATGCTCTCTGACCCAAGTCCAAACAATTGCAGATTTTGACCAGTCAAACAATCATTTCCAATTCTGACCTTTGTGAAGCAAAATAATTACCTAGCATAAGACCCACTTCGGCTCCTTGGCTCATCAGATGCCCTTCGCCTCTCACGCCCTCTGCGATAATCAGGGCTCAAGCTCCGGCTCTTGCTTCGGTGACGAGAGCTCCGTTCCTTTCCACGATCCCGATGGCGATCAGATCTTTCAATACTGCGGCTACAACTTCGCTTCTTATAATCCTTGTCAGGGAAGTCATCACGATACCTGGACGTAACAAGAGACAAAGAGTGAACAGTCGGATCGTTTCATAGGTACTGAAAGATAGTACAAAGGATTCAAAAAAAAGCTACTCCTATGCAAAAAAACCAAAAACAGTACAAACTAGTTTTACAAATGATTTGGAAGTTCGAATAGCAAACCTTATCACGTGGAACTCAAGTTATTACCTAACTCATTAGTCATAATTGTATAATCTAATCAACTATACCTGGGCCTAGGGCTGTGGCTTCTAGATCTGCCTCTTGATTTTGGAAAAAACTCAACAATCCTCCCCTTCTGTCTGAAAATACAATAAGGAGACAAAGGCAAAATATTATACAGCACATGCAATTAATCATGCAGAAAACAAGCATTTCCAGGCCCAGAAGCAGATGTGTACAGTGTCAACAAGAACTAACAGTCAAAGATAAAACGACAAAGGGAAAAAAGTGTCAACAAGCAGACGTTGTGCGTTCATATATAGCACATTAAGCTGTGTGTCTCAAAGCCAAAAAAAGCCAATTAACTGTATTTACAACTACAGATGCAGGCTTGATGTGTAATACATATAGGAGGCCATAAGTTGAATGGACATGGTTTGCTGACATAAGAAGAACAGCGTCGATGGCAAGAAGTCATGTGTGCCAAGCCAACATGTTAGAGTCACTACCAGTACACTAGACGAGCACATGGCATGATATATAAATTCAACATTTTACTGAAGGACCAATGGAAGACCGAGTATGTGCAGGACATGTATTACCTCCCCACCCTTTTCTCTACTCAAATAATAAAGCCTGTGGCACACAAGTGCAGATGTAGACATAGTGTGGAGAATTGTCAAAATCTTGGATATGGGAACTCGGCCTTGTGTTTGTGTGTGGGAGGAATTGTTCATATATAGCTACAATAAGAATTTAAGCACACACATACATTCATCAGATTTAAATTATATGACAAAAATACTTGTTATCAAATGCGATTTTGCCGTGTCCAACCTATGTCCCACACCCATATCTAGCCATCTCAAGCCCTGATACGTCACAGTTACGTTAAGATGAAGATGATGATCAATCTCTCAATAAGCTAGTTTCAAATTCAAGGCTATCAAACACCCACTAATTGACAATTGATAGTCAAAGTCCATCACATTTACACAGGTTGATATCAGTAAGTGTGCTAACTTTGGATAAGAGTCATAACTCATAAGACATTGTCACATTGAGACCCTCTAAGAATGGGTCATTAAGTATTGCTTCTTCCAGACTTAGCCCAGAAAGATAAGCAAAGACATGGCCCACAAAGTACTGAAATTAACTTGTCAATCAGAGAATTGTGTGCTCCTTTCTCCAAATTTTGCAATCAATTACCAAAATAATCAGCCAGAATAACAAATATGCAAAAACATATAAAAGCAAGTTGACGTATATTGCTCTACAAAAATTCAGGTAAATTTTCCAAGAAATTTTCTAAAGAAAATGGTTTTCCTTCAAAGAGATTTGAGAACTGAAAATAACGATAGACATAAAAGAGTGACAAACAGATTATGAAACTATCATGTTCCTTACCAGTTCATTAAAACATATATTCAAGACACATTCATAAAGGTTTTTTAACTTATCAAAGAAACAAAACATGAATATATATGTACACACTTCTAATTTACAAATCTATGGTTATCTCTACTAGCAGTTTGAACCTAAAGAAAGGTACAACAGGAAAGAGGTTACTAGGATTCCCTTTTCCTATCTAATACGGTGCTTTTGCCTTTTTATGCAACAGCCAGCTGCTAAGCATCCCTAAGAAAGGCTTTTCTCTAATGTGTGACGTTTTCTGTGGCGATGTTCACACACCCAAGTTTTTTAAAAATGCCTTGCACCCGTGTCCACACCACCATGGTGTCGGCTTGTCAGGGATCTCCTGTCTTATAACCTAACACGGTTGCTGAGCTTCGCTTTTTTTTTTTCGATGCAGAGAGACTGCCAATCCCCTACAAACAACCAATTTCGGTCCCCAGATTATGTCCAACGTTACATATACCTCCTCCAACCATATAGCCGATGTGGATAAGCCATGACTTGTTTCTACATAAACCTAATGGCAGCGCGCGCTTTACTTATAATATGAAAAATGTAAACCGTTATGGAAGGTCAAAGCCATAGCGCTCTGAGTAATCAAGAATGGGGGCATTTCTGATCGGTTGAGTCGGGTTCTTCGCTGCCAGTACCATTGAAAAACAATAGAATCTGGAGCCCCATCAGCTTAAGCTCCGAACTCAAAATTAAACTTGTTCGGAAGACATAGAAAGACCCTAATCCACCAATTACAGGAGTCCTATTTTCATTTCAACTTCCTCCGTCAAACAATCAAACAAAACCTGCAAACGAACGCAGACCATATTCGTGGCCACAAGGAAATAAACATGGCACCGCGAGAAAAGGACAAAGAGGCGGGTTTCTCGTTTGTTCATTATACGTAACTAGGAAAGATAAAGAAAGGAAGAGATGGAGGACAGAAACCAACATGCGCTCAGCATTGGGGCCATATTTCGCGAACTGCACCATGATTTCCCTGCCGTCCACGGTCCTTCCTGAAACAGTACAGATATCTACGTTGAACAGGAAACCAAAAATTTTAAATTAAAAAAAAAAAAACTCCTTTCTAAATCTTCTTTAAGGAGGGGACGAAGGAAAGACTACCATCAAGCCGCTCGACCGCCATTTGCGCCTCATCAGCATATTTGTATCGAACAAACGCAAACCCTCGCGAATCCCCCGTCCTGGTGCGAACAGAAAACAAGCGGCATGAGACACACACCTCACACAGGCACACACACACAAGGAGAGAATGAGAAGGGGGACTTACCGCTTGTCCCTTGGGATAAAAATGTCGACGACCTTGCCGTAGCGGTCGAACAAGGGGAAGAGGTCATCAGCCGTCGTCCCTGTTAAGTTTTCCCCAAAAAGACAACACCAATCAATCCATTACTCAAACCAAGACACCACCCACAACAAATGAAAAACAGCCCTTTCTCTTCATATCTACACCCACTCAGAGAGAGAGAGAGAGTATTACTGAAGGTAATGTTGAGAACGAGAAGGGAGTATGTATCCCTGATGTCTGGGGGTCCTGATCTCCCGAAATGCGACATCTCCTTTCTCCTTGCTTCCTCCTCTTCCTTCTGGCGGTAGAGAGAGAGAGAGAAAATGGGGGGTACAAGAACCCTTCCCTCCTTTTTATCTTGTGGTCCGATCTCGAACCCTCGTTTCCTTCCCTCTTTTTCTTCTCCCCGTTTTTGCCATTTTCTTTTCAAATTCGGGCCGGGTCTATGTTCGGGCCTGATCTTTAGGCTTTAACTGATCCGAAAAAGCTCATGCTGTTCCAGACCCGGCGAGGCGGCGACCCTCTCTTCCCCAAAAAAGTATGCGATTAAGTAAAAACCATTCGAGCCCGTGTTTGAAGGTGAGTTCTACGGTTTTAGCAAACGGCGGATTTCAAAACCTCAGATTTGAAATCTGAGATGAAGACGAAATCCCAGCGCGGGAAGAAGGAACACTTCAACAGCGCGCAGGAAGAAAACAGACACAGAGAGAGAAAGAGAGAAGAAAGACAGAGGAAGAGAACAAGGAAAAAAATTTGAAACCCTCCACTTGTTCGAGGGTTTCTTCTAATCGAAGTTTGAAACCTTCGATCGACTAAACCTTCAACGAGCGTATGAAAAAAATCCCTCGCCGAGGGTTCTGAATGATCTAAAAGAACCCTCGACGAGGTCAGAACCAGTTTCGAAAAAATTCAGAACCCTTGCCGAGGGTTCTAAAAAAGCCTCGACGAGGGTTGAATTCTGAAAAAAACCAGAACCCTCGTCGAGGGTCTGACCAGAGCGAGAGAGAGAGAAAGAGGGAGGAAGGGGGAGAGAGAGACACTCACCATCTGCACCGCCATGGCCATGCCTGCATTCGAGCTTCCGTTGAGGTCGGGATGAGGTCAGGACGAGAGAGAATGTCTTTCATAAAGCGAGTTTCAACGGCTGAGGTAAAATGTCGCCATTTGTTGACTTTTACTCTATTCCAATGTGTTCTTACGTGCATTAACCTATCAAACAGGATAAATTTTCATTCAGATACACTTGGACAGATTCATGAATACTTAATTCTAATGTTTTAATTATAATATCTTACAAATCTGCTCTAATCTTTAAGATAAAGTTACGAAACACTCAAAATGTTTCACCTGTCAAACAACCTCTTAGTTTTACTTCCCTAATCTTATGTCTTAAGAATTAAGAATATGACGATTATCACAAGTGAATTTTTAACTCCTACCTTATAGAGAAAGTTAGTCAATGTAGATAAGATTCACATGAGATATGATCATTGACAACTTTATTTTTTATACCCCAAAAAAATATTGCCGTTCAAAACCTGAAAATGATATTTGTTGCTATTGGTGATAATTAATTATCCTTATATAAGCGTAGCATTTTATATTGGTTCTACAAACATTATTTTCTTGGGTAAAAACGAAATGTGACCTCGCAATGACATCTTTGCTAGGCCTTCAAAATTGGTGATATAACAAGAACACGCTTAAGCTTGAAGTTTTTCATTTAAGCAATGTTAGTGAAAATGTATGCAATGTTGCTCAACCATCACAAATTTTGCTTGCTTCCTTCTAATGAAATGGCCTTAAGTACCCTTAAACGAGGAGAATAGTGGAGTTAGATGTAACGGAATACATGCATTTTTTGTAATACAACAATGACTAACCTACAAGGCCGTAATATATAACCTGCTTATCATTTGGACATGTACATTATGTTTGATAGCCTCGGATCTCACTGTTTTTAAAAGGTGTGTTTGAGATCTCAGTAGCAAGGATTTTAAATCCATGATACATGTTAAAAAATAGATTTAAGGTTGAATGAGGGGAGGTCTGACCTTAAATCTGTGGATTTGAGATCATAAGAATCTCAGATCACTGTAGATCTGAGATCCAAGGTGAAACGTGTTTGTACACCTAAACGGATAATTCCTTTGTAAGATTTCTTGCTTTGATGATTCGACAGCTTGTTCCTACTTAATTTATTGTACAGTTTCATTGTATTGATCCCGGTTACTACTGTTACTAATACTGCTGTGATGTTCTACAATGATTGTGGGGACGTTATAGAACTGCAATTGCACATCGCCCTGTCAATAGGAGTTTACACCACTCACTACCTAGGCACCAGTCAGTAATTTGCCAGGAAAAGTTATCTTATCATTGACTTTCCATGTCGATGATGCTAAGATTTTCCCTCCCTTTATTCGTTGCACACCTTGCATTTAGGCCCCGTTTGATTGCCGGGGTAAATTTACCCCGGCGGTCGAAATCGGTACGGGCGGGTGAGATTTCACCCGCCCGATCAAAAACGCATCAAACGCCATTAAAATTTTCCTGCTCGAACGTATTTGGAGCGGTTGAAATTTCTACCGCTCGAAAATACGCCCGATCCCTCTCGACACCCGACGCATCGCTCCTCGTCTGAAGGCTTCTCAGCTCCGCTCCGCAGAGAGAGACGCTCGTCGTCTGAAGCTCGTCGTCTGCAGCTCGTCGTCTCTCCTCGCATCTCCGCCATCGCCTCACCGCTCCGTCATCACCTCTCCTCTCCGCATCACCTCTCCGCAGCTCGTCGTTTGAAGGCTTCTCAAGGTATGCTTTCTTCCCTTTCTCCCTTTCTCTGTTGCCCTAGATTTTGGGCGTTTTTCTCATCATTCGTCTGTATTGCAGGGAAGACGGGTATAGATCTCTCTCGCTTCTCCTTCTTCGAGATTTGGGCGTTTTCCTCTTGTCTCCCTCTGCTGTGAGTATCCCTATCTCTCTCGCTGATTTTTTTTGCGGTTTAGGGCGTCATTATTGCAGATCTGCTGTTCTCCTGCTCATATTTTGACGATGGTCTGCTATGCATCTCCACTATATAGGGTTTCTTTCATTCCGTGCATGTGTGCACTATAGGGTTTCTTCCCTGCTGTTTTTTGCTATGCATCGTGTCTGCAAGCCTTGTTTTTTGGCCTTCTCTTTTGTCATTGTTGTCGAGAAAATCGTCTTGCATGTTTTTTTCCATTTATCTGTCCATTCTTTGTTTTATTTTGATATACACGAGGAGAGATTCATACTTGGCTTGTCACTGCCAGTTTTAGCGGCAGGGGTGTGATATCCAGACATTCTTATGTACTCTGCAGGACACCGTCCGAGTTCCTTCCACAGGCAGCATTTTAGCTTCTGCTTGCAAGCCCTTATGCAGAACATTTTGTTTCATACTTTCAGGATTTTCAGTAGATTGAGTCTTCTTCAATATATAATTATGATTTAGCTTTTGAACTATGAATATGAATTGGTTCTACTGTTGATCCTGCAACTACTACTCAATGTGCACAATTTGCAGATGATTTTGTGCCTTACTGTTGCACATTGTTGAGGTCACAAGGAATTGTATTAGACCTTTTATGCAGGGCTTTTGATCAGATGCTGATTGCTTCCATTAGGTGACCAATAGAATCAGCGGATGTATACATACAAGTGATCCAACTTAGTCCACCCTCTGCTCCCTTCCCCTGCTTTGCTTTTTGATATCTCCTCTTCTCTGATCTTGTTGTATTTTTAAGCAGTTTAAATTCTGCAGAGTAAATGAGAAAAGTCTTCTTAACTTTTCTATTTAATTTCCTAATCAGTGGGCTTTGTCCTTTCAGCCCTTTAGATGCAAGCCCACAATCTGTCCTCTTAAACAAAGGCTGCAGCCAATACAATGTGGTACAAGCTACGGGTTTCACACTGCTATTAGGATGCTTATATAATATCCCTCCCTTACATAGTTCTTCAGAAACAAAAAATTCTACTGTGGCATTAGTATCATAGTGATATTTAGACAAAAATTCTACTATGGCATTAGTTATAATGTAATTATTCAGTTCTTGAATATCTTGTGAAAAGAACAAAAGATTTTCCGAATCATCTCATAATCTGCAACAGGAAATGTTTTTGGAATGTTTGTGGATATCATGTAATTATTCAGTCCTTTTCTATAAATGTTTGTGGGATACAATCTCGGATGAGCTTAAGTGCATATTTTGGAATTATATTCTCTAGAACATGATTGTGGTAACCAAGTCATGTTCTACAAAAAACGCATGTTTTTACATAATAAAAGAAAACATGCAAGATGTGAACGAAAAACATGTTGGGTGATTCTTTCTTCAGTCTAAAAGAATTAATAGCTCTGCTATGTCATAGTTACCTTGTTCTGTGAGTTGGGATAAGAATTGTTTTGAGTGGAACATTATTGTATCATATTAGGTGCATGTTATGACTGCATTCTCTCTTTATATGCTAGATTGTTAAAACTGTTACTGTGAAGCATAAATATACAAAACGTGACCATGGAAGACAGCGGTCCGTCAAGGAAAAATCTTACGTGGACTGAAAACCAAATGGATTACTTAGTCCAGCTTCTTGTAGAGCAGTCACGCATACCTGGCATGAAATCCGGTGGTGGTTTGAAGCCCAAAGCATACACAACTATTGAAAAATTGATGATAGAAAGATTCAGTGTTGAATTCACAAAGGACAAAATTAAGAACAAATTAAAGTACATCAAACCGAACCTGACAGTGATGAAAGAAATGTTGAACACAAGTGGGTTCGGCTACGACCCCATTACCAAATGTATTCAGGTCGATGCCCCAGTATGGAATGACTACATTCAGGTAAGTTATACAATTCGTATTGTTAGGTTTTGTCTCACGTATTTGTTTGTCCAATATTTGAACACATGCATTTTTTCAGAGATATCCGAGTAGGAAAAAGTACAGAGGGCCAAAAGTCTGGAGATACTATGATGAGTTCGCCGAGGTATATGGCGACTCTCATGCTACTGGACAAAACGCAGTCACATTGAACAGCGTGCTACCGGATGTTACTGAACCACTTCCAACTACACCTGCATCTCAAACGTCACCTTCTTACATGCAGTTTGATAGTGAACAATCATTTGCACAGACGCAAATGGATGATAGTCCCCTACAATCACCACTACCAACAACTCCTACAAATGAGATTCCGACAAACAATACATCTTCACGTAGGTCAAAAAGGAACAGGTNCAACAAATGATGACGTATATTACAATATGTTGAATGGTATAGCTAAAAATATGGACGCCCTCACAAATAATTCTAGAGGGATCCAATTTGTCAAATGTTGTGAAATTTTACAAGAGATGGTCGACACAGGGGTACTAGATAGTCACACGCGACTGATGAGTATGGACCTGTTAGCAGAGGGCACCAATGCCATGATCTTTGTCAATGTTCCACCTTCAGACCGGTTGACATGGTTGTCTCGTAGACTTGGTGATGTGTAGGTAAGATCCCCTTCTTTTTTTTTTGTATAATTACTTGTATAATTCATGTCATGCAAATCAATAATTGTGTGTTTTTCATATTGTTCCATTATCTGTGATGCAACATGTTATTGTTGTTGTTCATGCAATTCATTTTCGTTCTTATCTTCAGCTCGTCATGCAATACGTTATGTTTGTTGTGCTGAAAACCATGTTGGAAATTATGTTAATCAATAAAACCTCCTTATATGAACATGCAGTTTAGTCGAAATGCTTGATCTTGATGTGTTCGATGAGGAAGATGAAGAATTGTTTTTCATCATTCGGATTGTTTATGTGTTGATATTGTTTTGGTTAAAAGACCGACCATCATCTAGAAGGATTGTTCATCCATTTTGAGATGCTGATACATCTTTTGTCCAACTTATGCTTCACGGTCATCCTAGAAATTGTTTGGACCTACTCCGTATGGAAGTGCATACATATATGAGATTGTGTAGCATTTTAAGGGATAGAAATTTGTTGGAGGATGCTCGTGACATTACCGTAGAAGAACAAGTAACTATGTTGCTTTTGACAATTGGACATAATGAACGGAATCGTGCTGTTCAAAATACGTTTCAACATTCCGGACAAACAATAAGTAAATATGTCAGCCTAGTCCTACGAGCTATATGTACACTGGGTAAGGATTACGTACGGCGGTCCAATGACGAGGTGCCAGCAAGCATTCGACATTCTAAACGATTTTTTCCATATTTTGAGGTAATTTCATCATCGTGAACTTATAATGACACATAGAACTACAATAACTAGTACGTGACTAAGTCGTCTGCCTTGTCTTATAGAATTGTTTAGGAGCAATCGACGACACTCATATACCTGCATGGGTCCCAGCTTCGGATCAAGCAAGGTATCGCAATAGAAAAGGATTCGTTTCTCAAAACGTCATGGCAGTAGTCGGACTAGACACTAGATTCCATTACGTTTTGGCTGGATGGGAAGGAAGTGCAACAAACTCAAGAGTATTGTACAGTGCACTTGATCATGAAACAGACCCATTTATTGTCCCAGAAGGTAAGTACTTCCACCAACCAAGTTATTCTTTTTAGCGGCATGTATCCATGTATAAATTAAATTGTGATCAATTGTAGGCAAATATTATCTTGCTGATGGGGGGTATCCAAACATACAAGGTTTGCTAACACCTTATCGAGGGCATCGTTATCATATGTCTGAGTTTAACACTCGGGGAGCACGTTCACCTAGAACGAGGGAAGAATTATTCAACCATAGACATTCATCATTCCGAAATTCAGTAGAAAGAACTTTCGGCATGTTGAAAGGTCGTTTTCCAATATTGAAAATGCAAGTCCAGTATCCATTCCAAAAACAAGCTCAAATTGTTCTTGCTACATGTGTATTGCACAACTTCATAATTGAACACAATCCAAACGCCCAACAATTTGAGGATGAAAATGCACCTTCGAATGATAACTCTGTCGTAAGCGAACCNCAAGATATAGAAGACACGAAGTTTGAAGAACGGAAGTGGAGCAGCAAATGTTGGATTACTTGTTTTGTGATTACATGTTTTTTTTGTTGGATATGTACTCATTAAACACACTATTTTGTGGTTTTGTACTCATTTAACTGTCTTGGACATAATCTGTTTGTGGGTTAGATGTTTCAGCTTTTTTTATGAAAGCTTATGTTGGATGTTGCAGCTTTTTTTATGAAAGTTTATGTCAGATGTTTCAGCTTTTTTATGCAAGCTTATGTCGGATATTTCAGCTTTTTTATGGAAGCTTATGTCGGATGTTTCAGCGTTTGTTGGTGCTACGAGCAAGCCTCTTTGGGTTTCAGGTTTTCTTTTTTGTGATTTCGTGCGAGAAAGAAAGCTATTGGTATGTTGATCAAATGATGCATGATTATTTTCACATTTTTGGTCTTAATCTGAGTCAAGAAGTATGTTCTTGTTGCTTTTTATGGATTGTTGTAAAAACGGGGAAGTTGAGTTTGCGGAAGGTTATCAAAAAAGACGTGGGAAGAGAAGACACAAAACAAAATCATTTACCACGTTAAATTTTTCATATGCATCAAACAGGGTTAACTTTACCACGTTCAATTCTTCCTGTCCATCAAACAGTGTTAAATTTACCGCGTTAAATTTCACCCGACCATCAAACATGGCCTCAAATTGAAAGAGGGAGAAATTTCATCCTGTAAATTTTTTCAGTTAAATTTACCCCGGTAAATTTACCTCGTTAAATTTACCCCGGCAATCAAACGGGGCCTTAGTTTCATCGTCACTCTTAGCAGATGTCATGTCACCTTGTTAGGGGCATTTTGATTATTCCATATTTGAAATGATCTGATATGGATATGGCATGACATCAACAGAACATTCATAAGGAAATGCGTAGTTCATTCGTTTAGGATCATACATCAGAACATTCATAATGAAATGCATAGTTCATTCATTTAGGATCATACATCAGACCTAACCTAAGATCCACACTAAGATCCTTCTTTTATTTGTTTGCATTGAGAAAAAAATTATGATTTAAGAATCTGTTCTCAAATCGACTGTTCTCAAATCCAGAGAATCTGAAATCGAAAGCTATGGAACGCCCGCTAGTGCCGCCGGTGGGAGCTGCAACCGTTTTTCTTCCCGAGTCAGAAGGATCATCCTCTTTAGTCGTTTCTTTTTTACTTTTTTCCACTCTGCTCTTTTAAACCAACCTTGTTTGTTTATGGTTAGTTTATATCGGGAATGATCTCTACTGAATCGAGAAGTGCGGACTGGCTTTGGTGGTAGGCCGAAATCGCTACGACGCCGCTGGTTACCGGATGCCCGTGATTTGGTGGATCATGGATGGAGTCTTCTCCTGTGCTTCGTGCTGTGGTGGATGGTGTAGATGGAGTTGAGCGCACATGGATTTCTTGGTGTTTGGGATGTGGGGCGATGGATTTGGGAGATGGTTGTCACCGCCCACCGGATCGTCCAGATCAAGGTTTAAATTTTGGTTACGTCGTCATTGCCGCTTCCTTAATGCATACTTGTTCGCGGTTCTATATTTCATGTTGATCTGTTAATGGGATCCCCATCTTTCAGTAGTAAGCGGTGCTAAAAATGTTTGGAATTATGCAAACTAAGCAGGATGTTCCGTTTCAACATCTCGAATCTCGGTTTTTTTTTTTGTCGTTTTACCGATTCATGTTCTGCTCTCAAATTGTGGGGTTTCAAGTTATCAAAGCAGGATAAAGTTGACCAGATAGATATCTGTTCGTTATACGGCGAATAATTCCATTTCCCATTATCGACAAAGATTTTTGAGTTTGAACTTGTAGTAGAATTGAAGATTCAATTGCTCGACGAAAACCAAGTTAAGAAATGAAAGTCGAAATGACATAAATATCTTGCTCTATTGGCCATTCAAGTAGGAGTCAAAGAAGGGGTTTCTTCAAGGTCCAGAAAACGCGGTTAGTCGTTTATTATCCTTTGTAGTTACAGAATTGTCTACTTTCTTTGAAACTTACAGTGATGGTTGAATTCCTTGACACCTTAAGTTTCGCAAAAAACCTGTACAACTTCAAAAACCCGAACCATATTCCATCTTTTATTTTCTTTGGGGCTCACCTTTAGAGGATAGTATCATACGAAAGATAAATCTAAAGACTCATTTTCATCGATATTTTGAGATCCGCCAGACAGTGGCATCTCACCACGATGAAAAGCCAAAACGCTATTTCTCAAGTTCCTCTTTTTGTCGAAAGCAGGAATTTTATTTATTTCAGAAATTCACTTCAGATTGTTTTTTAGAAATTCTGACATATTTTTCGGCCTCTATGCACAAAATTTTCCATGAAAAAGGCTTTTTGCCAAAGGCTTCTTGACCATTTCCTTCCATCCATTACCATCCATAGGCTTGAATGGTTCCGTTGGCTTTTGGTTGCACCATGAAGAGTTTGAAGGGAAATGTGTGAATCTCGCAACAGCACCACCTATTGTCATTCATGGTATGGAAGCACTTAGCCCTTGGAATGGTACAGAACTGCCATTTCATGAATAATTGAACTTTTACATGTAGGTGAACAGGTATCTAAAGGGATTTTACCTTCTGGAAGAAAATTGCCAGACTGAAGTTAAAAGGACATCTTTAAAGCTGTTACGAAGAAGAGTGTGTTTTTACTTTTTTGTTTGCATCTTTTGCGTCACCGTTAGATTCTGTTAATCCAGTACTCAGAGGACTGGTCAGATCGGTCAGGTAGTAATATCAGTTCGCTACATAAGTTGTTTCTCTTACATAAGGTTTATAAATCCTCAGGTGACATTCATGAGTATCTAGTTATGCTTTACAACACATTCAGAAGAAACCCACTGAGAGTTTTATATACACCAATTCTGTTGTGACTAGTGAGTGTCAGAATAAGACTATTAAGTGTTAAAATAAGACTCTCCCATTAACATCCCTCACACAGACACCTACACCAGCGTAATACAATACATGTGCCTATTTTTCAGGTTGATATACTAACTTTTATTCAAAAGCATGTGAAGTCCAACAATGCTCAACCCTGATCTATGATTTCAGCAAATCTAATTAATTTCCTGTGATCTGCCCAAGTACCTAAAGGCAGATTATGCATTCCAAAATGCAATTATATCTTATGTGAAGAATCTGTAGAGTTAACTAATATAGAGGACCAGAGACTGTTTCAGTAATTAAGGCCTGGTGTGCAGAGTAACTTTTCCAATAAAATTGCATCCAATTGTTTAGCTCTTTGTCAATTACCTCTTAATGCTAAAACTATTGTGTAGGATAGTTAATAGATAAAATTCTTCCTCCATGTTTTCAGTTTTTTTCATCAGCTGCAGAAGTCTTTGAGTTAGCAGTTCATTGAGTTACTAGAAATGTGTTTTTGTTGCTAAACTCCAACCAGTCGATCCAATATTTTACATGCCAGTGTTGAATTTAGTAGATCAAATTTGTCTTATTGTGTCCCAAAGTATACTGTGAGCATCTGAATGTCTCATTTTGAGTCCTCTGTGATCTTCACATAGCTCTCATGGTTCCGTGGCTGTGGAGGAAATGTAGCACAATAGCAAGTAGAGTAAGAAAAAATCTTTTCACTTTTTCAGTAAACTTTGTAGTGAAGCTGATGTGGGTCAGTATGAGTTCTCTCTCTCTCTATGTGTACATACATGTGTGTGTTTTCTGTAAATGTTCCTACTGCATGATTAACTTAAATTTCAGTCACATACTCATAAGTTTAGGTCACTTTGATTATTAGGATGGGTATGTTGTTCATCATAAACTGTGATTCCGGTCCCACGAATTACTTGTGAATTATCTTTTTGTAATAGTTTATTTTGACATAATATAGACAACTAAGTTTGTCCTTTAAAATACAGTAGTTAAATATTAGTGTTCAGCTTATGTGTTCTAACAGAAATGACATATGATAAGTTTTTCCAGGTTGTTATAAATGCTTAAAAATGCATAAATAGCCTGATCATAGTTAGTTAGAGAGAGAGAGAGAGAGAGGAGGGAAGGTTATCTCATGTATGTGTGTGTGTGTGTACATGTGTGTGCACATAATGAAGATCTGTCATTGCCATGGCAACTTTTCTCTTAGTAAAGGAAGTCGTTTTCATAAAATTTTGTGCCTTGAGGAATGATGCTCAGCTCTGTTGCCTCAAGATGCACGAATCCGTAGGAATAGCTATATATATTCCTGTAAGAATCACATTTGACACATTATATACTTAATTCAATTCATACGAGGTCTTGTGTACGTCTTACGCCTTCGGGTTGTTGGCAAAACTGGAAGCATGCATGTTTTCCAATGGAAATGCCTCTTATCCGCATCCACAGTAAGTTTAGGGGTTTGAGCTTCTCCCCTCGACTTTTCTGCAACAGCTGGTTGTGCTATTTATCCAAATAATCCTTTTGACTGTAGCAACACTGCTCAATGCACTAGAAACAGCTTCCTTTCTTTAAATATTGTGACAGCTTTTACCATCTCTGTTGATGATTACACTACTCATCCTAGTGGTCCTTGTTGTGTGGCATTTTCATCATGGTTCTCTTCTTCTGCTGGTTATGTTTTTAAAAAACTTTTCTTTCCCTGATTTATGCCAACAATTGGGTTCAAAATCAATGTACAGTTCAATCCACTTGATGAGCAGCTAACTGGATGTGTAAAAGATTTTGTTGTGACTAACCAAACTAACAAAACAGGTATTTTTTGTCAGGAGGGAAAAGGTATTAATCCTTAATCTTGTTGGCCTCCACATTACAGTTCTTTCATGGCCATGACTCTACTGCTAGGTACTATCCATGCAAGAACATGGAGATGTCTTGTAAAAGTGCCAGCCCCTGTCAGTTCCTAAGGGGAACATTTCAATGCCTCTTCTGTTTGATTCTGCATCACAATAAAAGCATGATCACTGTTTACAAACCACATATGTGACGTCAAGCACAACTATAAGGAAAACCGGCACCATGTTAGGTGTGTTTCTCTATTTGCATACCATGACACATCCGTGTCAATGCATTTGTAGTCTGCAGGATCCTTGGATGTGGCACACCTGTCCTTTTAGTTCATGTCTACATTAAGGTGTGCTTGGCAGCATGTAGTTTTATTTACATAGAGAGAAACTGTTCCTAGGAAATACGGGATACAGAACTCCAAACAAAATGGAAAACTCCAAAACTATAGCCAAACCGTTTACACCCATAAGCAGAGTCATACATTTTGATATGTCACATAGGATGGTTCAATGGTTATGCTTTTGATACATGTATCAAAGGGGAAAATCTAGTCTCAAACAATCATGAATGCAGAGGCAAATTCCTATTCAGCCTCCTTATATTTGTTATCAAACTGTGGGAAAATTACGTAAACATGTTCCTTTGGGGGACGTTTTGGGAACAGTTACAATACGTTATTATCTCATGCATCTCAAAAAGTGTTCCACTAACCTGTCTTATTTTTGGCGCATGGTAACAGCCCCTTTAGGCACTTCTGTTTGATGTTGGTTGTTGAGAAATGCTTCCAACTTGTGGCCAGGGGCTTATGGAACTTGAACTTCAAATATTGTAGGCCGTTGATTCTTAAAAGCCTAATTATATGCATTGAAGTGCAGGACACAAACTTGTCATAATGAAGTCTCCGCGATCAAAACCAAAGTTTCTCATCCTAAAGATGGCAGTCAATTAAGTTTTTAATAATGAAAGAAAATTATCAGCAAGTGGATCAATCCAACTTGATCAGAACAACCACCCTTCTTTTCTCGAGCATGAAGACTAAAAGTTCCTGGAAACAATCACCATGTACCTTGCTTTTCCTTGATCCCCTTTGAGACGACCATAGTGGTTACCATAAAGTATCCTCAATGTAGAACAGCAATATTTAATATCAGAGGTTCGTATAATTCGGCGTGGTTTCTTATAATCAATTCGTTTTCTTAAGAAATCTTTGAACCCATCTATTGAGGAATCACTTCAAAAGGTTAGGCCCCAACAACCCAAGCTAGCCAAGCCGATGATCACTAACTTGCGTTAACTAAAACTAAAAATGGCAGTTCTTTCGTCACGCGCACACACCACATCGATCATATCCTTGACAGGCCTACTTCATATGCTCTCTCTTTCATCTCTCATTATAAAAACGCCAACAAAATAAAAAGAAGTTGATAAGCCAAATATCAATTTGAAAAACATTAAAAATTGACTATTGTTTTAAAATCATGCCAACAAAGCAGAATCACTGCAAGAAAACGCATCAATAACAAGAGCAGTTTCCGATTGATGGTTTGTAAATTCCAAGTTGGTAGCTACTCCCAGGCCAAGATGTATGGCTTTTGTCACAAAGTTGAAACTGGAACTTCCAGTTTGACAAAGAGACTGCAGAATCTGTTTGAAACAGATTGGCAGTTGTGAGAAAAACAATCAGAAAAAAAGTGTGAACTGATAATAGAAAAACAATGATAAAAAAGGTGTAAACTAATACTAAATAACAAAAATATTCATTATTTTCTTTTCCTTGTTTTCTCTTGATCATCCATCAAAATGAATTGGATGACTTTAACTAAAAAACAAGAGTTACTATTCAATTTTCATTAGTATGAGAGAGAGAGAGAGAGAGAGAGAGAGATAAACGGGATTCAATTTTTATTGTTAACTTTAGTGGTTCATTAGAGGGAGAAGACAGAAGGGTAGGCTGTGAATTGCAAGTGGTTCAACTTACATATATATATATATAAATATGTTAAGTGCACTATCCAATAGAACAAACCTACCTCAAAAGGTTGACAGGACACATGGCTGCATTTTTGTCAGGGAAGCAGATGGAGCTCATCTCATTCTCGTCTCCATTAAGCAAGCAATGTCAACTTTCCTCAACACCAAGAAACCAATCGCATGATGGAGAGTTGAGAGTTGTTTACATCAAACTATGGAGAGGAAAGGACAGGACCTCGTGAGATCGAAAAGGAAAAGAGCTACTTGCTGGCTGCTAGAGTTGCATTCTGACTGACCAATTTAGCTCCAATATCACGAGTGCTTAAAAAACCCAACCCATTTGGGCAGTGACTTAACAATGATGTCATCGTGAAGAAAGAATACATCCTATCTCCTTGCTTCCAAACCTAAATTTCCAAGGCTGCCTTCTGCAGATACAAATTTGCCCCCTCTCTCTGTCTCCCCCGAATTTACCTTTCAAAGGACGAAACAACTTTTAGATCTTGTTTGCCACAACTTGTTTGTTATTTCATATGTTCAAATCAATGCCTTCTGGGGTGAGCTTTTTCAGCCTTTGTTTTGAAAAAAAAAATGCACAACAAAAATGGATTTCATAGCAGAATAAAAGCATTACAGTGAAAAATACTAGGGAATCTGAGAACAAACCCACGCAAAATACAGTCTCTGACAGGGTTGGCAGAGTGCCTAGGATACAGTTGATAAGCAGGAAGACCAATCTTTGTTTCAAATTTCTATTATCAACACTCTATGCTGCAAAAAGAATACCACTGATGTACAAGTTGATGCATGGTGTACTTCGAGAAAGTATAAGCATAGTGCCTAGGATACGGTTGATAAGCAGGACGACCAATCTTTGTTTCAAATTTCTATTATCAACACTCTATGCTGCAAAAAGAATACTACTGATGTACAAGTTGATACATGGTGTACTTCGAGAAAGTATAAGCAGAGTGCCTAGGATACGGTTGATAAGCAGGACGACCAATCTTTGTTTCAAATTTCTATTATCAACACTCTATGCTGCAAAAAGAATACCACTGATGTACAAGTTGATGCATGGTGTACTTCGAGAAAGTATAACCTATATCTTAAAATAGATAAAAAGTTAGGTGGAAGCTTCAACTTTCAACTGAATGATGGGCTTCCCAGCTCACCTAAAAACCCACCAAAAATAAAAGTAATAAAACCCACTCAGCGGGAATTTTATATTGCTTCTTATATTCACGATATTTGGGTTTTTTTTTAAACAAATTCAAGTATTAATTTTGAGAAATGGGTTAAAACAATTAATCATTTTGATTGGTTCTATTAAGGGCAATTCCATTTCATGGTTTGAAACTCCTGCTTCATCAAGTCATGAGTAAGATTGGACCGATTGAAAACCTACGTAAGAAAATGGACCAAAGGGCCCAAACTGGTTTCCACACCCTCGATGGAATCGGATGGCTTTCACGTTATTTTCTTTCCAGAACCCAAGGGTACTTTCGTCCTCGGTTCATTATATTATTGATTTCTATGCAAGAAAATGTCCTTTTCTAATATGAACTCTCTTTGATATATTTTTGTGATTTTATTTAAAAACCTAAGTATTTATATACAAACGAGAAGCAAATCATAGCCTTGTTTGTCTTTTTTTGATATTTCTTGATTTTAACCTTTTTTTCTGTAACGGGGGGTCGCTAAAACCAATGTTACTTGGTCTTGCTGTAGCCACTTTGTGAAGCAACAGCCGCAACCATGACAGGAAACGTCAGCGTGCCCACAAATTCCGAAGTCACAAAAATCGAAGAAGTATTTTAATTTTCATAATTTGTACTTTAATTTATTTATTTTTCGAAAATAAAGCCACGCATTAAGAAAATGTTAGTTGATGCTGTTAACAAGCATTTTGTGAGATGATCCTGAGGTTCATACTACCTCAAGATTAAAATCAAGGACTTTTGTTTTTTCTAATGATCAGGAATCTTTCAAGGCTCAATATTATGCTTTAAACTTTTGTACCTTCAAAGTTTTTTGGCTTAATGTAGATTAACATAATTAACTCGAGTATCACACTTGCCACTATTTATAACCCAAAAGAATAATACATTGTCTTAAATATGAGCCGCCCGGCCGTCCAATTGGGCTACACCCCTTTGAGGCAAGGCTCAAAACACTTAATATGGCCGCCTAATAAAAGAAAGACCCATATGGCCTCTGAATAAGCCATGATTCTATTGCTCAAATTGTCAACCTTTCCTCTTCTTTGCTTTTATCGAAATATAATATTAAAGTAAAGTAATACTTTTAAGTTCCATTACTCAAAGATTTCAACTAAATTAGCTATATTGGATGAAAATTCAACATTAATATGCTTAACACTTTTTTCTTATAAAATAGTATGCTCTCCATTTCTCTTGTAGAAGACCTTCTAGAAAAGAGAGATGGCTTTCTTGAGCAGGCGTTTGCTTGCCGAGGATCTCAAAAACCTTATATCCTAGGACTTTAAGTTAGAAAGTGGATTTCAAGTCTGAGGTTTTGACCTCATGCTGTTGATTTCAAGTCCTCATTTTGCGTAGTCGTGAAATCCGATGTTTGTTTACTTTATGAATCTTACAAAAAGAGGATTTCAGATCTCGAGGCTATATTCTTTGGTTTACAGTTGAATGGAAACTTTATTGGCGAAACATTATCCATACAATTTAGAGTGGGATAGTTCCAGCATTTTATAAAGAAAATCGTGGATCCTATGACTTATTTTTATACATATCAGATCATTGGGTTCTGTTAATACAAAAAAATTGATTTGTCAACCATTGAAGCGTCATTGGTGAGCTAAACCACGTTCTTCGGATTGCCACCTTTGTTGAGAAACAAGTAAACAATACAACCAATCAACGAACACAAAAAAAAAGAACCACCACCTTTGTTGCGATCTAATTTTATAGATCTAATCTCTTCATAAGAAACATATATTGAGTCAGTTATTTTTTAACTTTGACATGATAATAGAAAGATCACTTTGCGGGTTTGAAACTTTGAATCCATAGATATCACATCAACCTAGAAAAGAGCTTGATTCGATATTTGGGGTACGATTCTGCAAGTTTTTTTTCTATTCTTTTTGTTGCGCAGGATCTATTATCGAGGGCACATTAAAGAAAAATGCTATAATGGATTATCTACCTGAGAAGAGTTGAGTTCTTCAAATAGTATTTAAGGAAGCCATGCCAATTGCCAAGGCATGACCAGGGCATCTTCCTCCTCGGACGCCTGCACGTGGGAGCTCTCAAAGAAGAAGGCCCTTCTAATTCCGGTAAGTCACCCTCTCCCACTTTCTTCCTATTTTCTCTCTGCCCACGTTGCCTACGTCTGCGGAGCTTTGAAAAGAATAATGGCGGTCAGAGTGTGACTGGTGGCGGTGGTGTGTGGCGGTTCTGCAACTCTTTCTCTCTCTCTGTCTCTCTCTCCCCCACCTCCTCCTATTTCTCTCCCCGTCTATATGGGCATGTGAGACATTATAAAGATGGTGGTTCTCATTTTGCATCAACGTATCGGCTGATACAGTGATACTCGGCCTTTTTATTATTAGTTTATTAGTATGTCAGCCAATGCGAAGCCGTATGTAGGACGCTTTGACCGATACAGAACTTATAGCGGCTGATACTCGGAAGAGGCAGGCAGTTTTGGCCTCTTTCATCTGATAGACTGATATTAATAACGCTGCTGTATTTAAGAGAGAGATCAGAGGAAGGGTGGCCAACTGATTATGTTTCATGGGACCAATGAATCCAATGGAAAATCTCTATCTTGGTTGCATGGACCTCTGTACTGCCAATCGACAGATACTGCTCAAAACTGGCGGTCTTCTAATCAAGAAACATGGCTAAACAACTTCTTGAAGTTCTTTTTATCGCTTGCTTTTGTTAGTGTAGTTCTTCTTTCAGGAGATTACATATCTCATGGTTAGTAGTCTCTCCTCCGGCATTCCTCGCCGGCCGATTCTGTCTCCCTCCCGAATTGTTTCTGTACTTGGTCTCCTGCCCGGCCCAAATCCTGCAAATGACGCATTGATTTGGCATGTCAACTCAGTTTACATGGGTTCCAAACAGGTGACGGGTTGTGGAATCAGATATACTCTGAGCTCTCCAACAGAAGCCCCATGGAACACATGAGAGCATATCCATGGGTTCTTCTGTTTGGAACTAAGCAACAGGAAAGCGTTTAGGATTGATTATGTTCTGCTTTGTGGCCTATGGTTTATGTGGCTTTTGAGAGGCGTCCTTAGAAATTTATCTATTTTCTTTGCTTTTTCTGGTTTTAGCCAAAACCTTGGGATTAAAAGTTGTTCTTTATCAAATTTTACCAAGATAAATTGACATTTTTTAATTTGCAAGAGTCTTTTGGCAGCAGTAACAAACTATTACTAGAGACAGATTCATAGAACACTATAGCTTAGTAGTCCATGAATTTACCTAATCTTTAGGATAAGATTCATGAAATAGTAATATTTTGTTACCGTTGCTAAGCATCCCTTTAAAGTCTAAAGGCCAAACTCCAACCCTTATATGGTGAATGGAATTCTACAGTACAGTCTCGGATTTGATTGTCCGTGATCTACTTTGGTCTAAGATTCTTAGGATTTGGAACCCATTGATTTAGGATCAGACTCTTTCCTCTAAGTTTGGATCAATTTCTTTCTGAAAATGCAAAAAGCGAAATGAGAATTTCAAGTGCAAATATTAAGCCTGATATGAAATATTTAGTTTGATGGACCATAGATTTTAGTTTAGATAATATATTAAATCTAAGGATACAAAATATGAAATAATCAGACACATTCATATTGTTGACATATGGTCTCCTAAAATAACTTTTTGATTAGATATCTGACTATATAAGGCTCTGTTTGAAAAATACATAAATGGGTTTCCAAAATTGCCTTTTGAAACCCTTCTTAGCCGAGCTGATTTGAGTGGAGCGGGTCTTGCATAGATCCATTTGGGCTCCATTTTAGTTGTTTTCATTTAATTTACTGATTGTGAAATGGACCTTTTAATTAGTTTCTATCTTGGATCCAGGAGATCTAAATTATTTAGAAAGCCCCATTTAGGGACATGTGTGATTCATATGAGATTAATAAAGATTGAATAATCAAAAGCCTAAGTTTACTTTGTTATTTTCTTGCTTTTGTTGGTTTTGCTTCTTATTTTTTGTTTAATTTGTCCTTCGGCCGGAATTAGAGGAGAAACTTCTAATCACTGCACTAACGTGAATGGCATGTTTAATAGGGATTGCGCCCCACAGAGCTGGCTAGATAAGCAGCTTAATACAATATTTAAGTTGGAAGCAATGTTGTAAACATCTGATTCTGGATCACATTGGAACCCTTAGAATTCGACGTGTTTCGCTGATATCCATTGAGAATGTGATTTGGAAATTATAAAGCACAGTTAGACAGGGAGAACAGATGTGTCTTTAGCAATCCAAGTCTGCTACTTTATGATTCATGAAGAGGCTTGCTATGGGCAAGTAAAATCATTGTCTTATTAGATCAGGATTAAACAACTTGATGTATTACTATTTACCTAACCAATCTTAAGATGATTTAACTGAAAGGCAAGGCTAATGTTGTTTCTTATCTAATATTTCTGTCAGCAGTTATGGACCATCAAACACCAAATTTAAAGAATGGTAGACTTTCCTTTGCTCATAACCATCTACCACCTTCTTTCAAGGTAAGAAACAACTTCTACGCATATGTTCAGTTACCTTCTTGTGATTACTTCTCACCCAGTGAGTTTGTTTACTGAAAAAAGGGGACTAGAAGTTTGGAAACAAGAAGCACACATCAAGGAATGCGCCATCATTTGAACGGAAAAAAATCTTCCCATTGCAGTGACCTTATGGAATCATCATACCCAACAGAGTCCACTGATCTCTCAAGATGCAGGCAGCCCAACATTTTGCTTCAGATGTTCCCTCTCAACGCATATGTAAGGGAAGCATTGATGAATCTCATCTTTCTTTTGGAGTAGCATTGTTTTCTGCTTACTTGAAATTACATGAACTCATAAAGAAGCATTTCTTGCTTTTTGGAATTACTATTCCTTTCAGGTCTTCGATTTGCAGGAGGACTTGACGAGATTAAACGAAGTACACTGCAAGTATAACCATCATGAAGGCAAAAGAAAGAAGCATAGACCGCACAAGAATCATGAAGGAAATGAAAAAGAAATAGCATACGGACTGCATAAGGATAACAAAGGACAAGAAGATCAGATTGATGGAGACGGAAAATTCCAAAAGACAAATGCCAGCCACCTTGGAAGGCATGAATTTCTGTGGTTCAATAACATAAGGGTATGCACTAGACACCAAGACCTCCAAAGACCCCTCTCTCTCTATTATCAACCTTTTTTTTTTTCATTTCATGTTTTTTGGTACTCAATCTTGCAGATGTGATCGATTTGATTTGTTTAGTAAGTAAAACATTTATGATATGCAAGGAAGAGATTCAGGCATCTGCATCTGTGCTGCAACTGCCGAATGTTATTCTCAAAAGAGAACGTTTACTTTGAGAAAAGAAATAATTGAAAGTGTGATTCAGATGAACAAAGCCAGTCGAACATAACTGCCATCCTTGTTGTCTGCTATTCATGCCTTTTTGCTTGTGTTTCAATTTTCACATGTCAATTCCTAGATTTAATTCGTAAGTTTTCAGCATAGGCCGCAGCCATTTAGTTTCAACAAATGATAACTCGGCCTGCGCATGGCACTTTACTGTCACTATGTTGCCCGCGTGAACACATGAAAGTAAAACTTGATTATCTTTTCATGAATTTACCTGCCGATCTGAATATGACCAACTCCCAAGTTAGGAAGTACATGTTCCCTGCTCTGGTTTTGGTTATGCCCTGGAGGTACTCTCTTCTTTTCACAATGAAAGTCTTCCCATTACCTTGGTCTTGTGAGGAGCAAATTCTAGTTCTTGAACTTACAGGATTTTTGAGCCATCCGCCTAGTTAATTAGAGGAAGCTTTATAAATGCAAGTTCATCTATCTTGACATTTTGAACAATTTCTTCCTTGCAGACTTGGCTCTCCACACAAGGATATGTACGGTCCATGTTGAGAAAGCATGTGCCTCACCAGGAAACCTGGGTAAGACCCTGCATGAAATCTCTCTCTCTCTCTCTCTCTATATATATATATATATATATATATATATATATATATATATATATATATATATATATATATATATATATATATATATATATATATATATGCAGTATGCACTTTGAAACTGCATAACATACAAAATTATTACGGACATAAGAGAGCGTGAATCTATGCAGCTCAACATGCACTATGTAAAGGCATGGCTAGGAGGGGCATCCATAAGCACACTGTCGGAGGAGTACAAGGAGAAAAAGAAAGATGGGCTTAGAGTGCAGAGAGCCGAAGTGCATGCAGCACTAGCAGTGGCAGGTGTGGCTGCTGCCATTCTTGGGTTTGCTGCAAACAGTACAAGTGGTTGGGATCCTGCCCTGGTTTCCGCAGCTTCACTGGTGGCCGCAGTGTGCGCTGAGACAGCTGAAGCATTGGGTGCTGACGGAGCGTCTGTCTCCTCGGTCGTCAACTCAGCCATCCTTGCTTGCTCCCCAAATGAGATCCTCACGCTCACGGCATCTGCTGCCACTTGTAAGTAGTGGCTAAATTTCTTCCACCAAAGCTCGAAACCCCATTTTCCTCAGTAGAATCACCGTTGGTGTTAATGATCGTTGTTATTTAAATTTGACACATCAGAGAAATTTATGTACAAATTATGAATAAAATGAATCCGATTCTGGTGAGATCTAAACCTGACTTAATCATCCAAACCATGCTTAAATTACTGTTTACCTGATAAAGTTTAAAATATAAGATTGTTTAAAAACTTGCAATAGTTCTGCAGGTGAAGTATAACAACAATCTTAGTCATGTTGAACGTATCATTTCATTAAATGCTTGCTATCCGCTACTCCTATCTCCTGTATGACCCTCTAGGTACCTTCCCAGGTTACGCCAACAGCTGCGCTCCTGCTATAATGCTATTCACCTCTTTTAACTTTAAAAGTCTAAAGTCCAACCAGTAAACCAGGTGGGCAGAGCTCTTGATGGCCAAATTCAAAGGTTTTTGAGCCATTATTTGGAGTTACTCGGACTATCTGAATTTCTATATGCTGCCATCAACGATCTTTCTAGGAATAGCCTTAGTGGTATGTCAGATTTCCACTTTTTTCTCCAGTTTAACTCTAAATTGGAAGGGTAGTGGTCAGGAGACGTGCAGGTAATGCGACACAACTGACACCCATCACTGCCCACTGCAACAATCAACGACAGACTGGAGCTATGATGCATTCAGGAGTACTAGATCCTTGTCTTAGGCTCCACTCACACTGGAATAGATCGTGCAATTTTTTTGGTAGCGATGGACAGTGACAAGGCCTGACTCCTGCTTGTATCAGTAGAAGAATAAGAACAAAATTCTGAAGACCACTTTTAATACTGCTCCTTTTTGACAAACCCCACCAGGAACTGAGTAAGATGACTAGATGGTTAGGTCACGCTACCATAGTCAACACTCTCAACTAATTTAATATAAAAGGGAGAAAAAAAATAAAGAAAACGGTCCTTCATTAAGTTGAGAAGCAACATTAAACTCTAATCCTTGCTTTTTCAGGTCTAAGAGGTGCTGCAACTCTTCAATGTAGAGTTCATTCTGAGAAGGGATTATGCACGCAACAATGTGCAAGGCCGGACCCTAAGCAACAAAGCGGCAGTGGCAAAGGCACACACCACGCCACAGATTCAATGGTAAATGAGGCAGCACTTTCTAGTGGAGCTGACCTTACCATACGTACCCATGATGGTAATTTAGCATCTTTGCGTTGTTTTTCGACTTGCCGGATTCGCTGGTCTGCTTAAGTATCAAAAGAGGGTAGCTTTCAAGTAACGACTAAAATCTTGTTCACAACTAGCATTTTACGAAGTTTTCTCCTTTTTCAACTGCCACCAAACATTTATCATCGTTGAGAAAAGGCTCTTGTTTCTCTGCTACACATTCTTGGTTCAATCTTAGAGTTTATCATGCATAGAAGAATTATTATGTTAACTGTTTCTCGGATAAAAATGCACAACTTTACACGAACAAAAATATCCCCAAATAGTTCTTTCTCCTTTTGGCAGGCAAGAAGACACAGAAAAGGAACGTGCGTGTGCTGCCCAGTTGCAGCACTCAAAACAAGGTTGTCATGAGGTTGACAAAGAAATGCCTTGGTGGATTCATCGTAACAACAAAGGAATGTATGCAACTTACCGATCATGTGAACTTGCTATCTTGAATGATTGTGCTATGATAGAAACACCAACCTCATCAATAAATCTTTTTATTGTCGTTCACAAAATAGAAAAATGTACTTTGCGTTTGTGTGTGGTGTTCTTTCTGTCTCAACGATCTTTTCTTGTTTCATCCTGTACAGATGAAATCATGACTCCTCCTACCAAAGAGGAAGAGAAAGGCATGTTACACTTGCTAAAGGTGGATACCAGGGGTGGAGGAACCACATGTATTCTTTTTATGCATAAGAAGGAGAGGGACATCTGGAGCTGCACAATCGCTCATATGTTAAAACGAAAAATACCATGACAATATGGCTGTCGCAGGATAAGCAGAAATGTTAGTGAACTGAGTTTGCACATCTTCCCAAAGTAGAGACTTCCGCTGGATCATATATGCCGAATATCAAGAAGCTGCATTCCCTACTTTATTACACTTATTATCCATCATATTGGATATAACCATCTAAATATCGTCAATCATGCATCTTTCTTGACGACTGAAACTGAGGCCATAGAGCCATATCAAGTATGTGATAGATGTAAGCAACGCTTACATTTTTACAAATAATTGTGGTGCACTCTTAATTTGTTTCCCACTTCACCACCAAAGATATAGCAAGAAAACTTTCCCCTGCTGTTTCACGCACTGCATCCCATGTCATTTTGATCTTACTGATAACTCTGGTGGAGATTGAATATAAATGAATCCGTTTACGTGTGGAGATTGATTATAAATGAATCCGTTTACGTACGCAGGATCTACTCATGTCAATTGCAATATTTGGATCTTAAATTACAAAATTGTAAGTGAAAAGTTCATGTACAAGACCTTGAGTGTCATAAAAGGCAGACTTGGTAGCGTCGAAACATGATGCAGAGCAGCACAAGGGTCACACATTTGTTCTGCAGGTCGATGTCATGGTCTAGAAAAATGCAGTCCCAAGAATCCTCTTCCAACACCAAACAGTAATGGCTCAACTTCTTCCAAATTTTTCATGTGAACCCATTCATGGAAACATTAAAAAAAAAAAAACCTTGACGCAGTAGAGGACGAGTATGAAGCAGAAACGTGCATGTATTCCTTGAGCATCAGGGGACAGATGAGCTACTCATAATAAAATAAAGAATAATGATGAACAACGATAAGATGAAACTAATTGTTGATACACTATAAAAACAATTAAAATAAATTACACAATCAAGGGTTGGTCCGAACACGTATGGTCAGTCATGGACTGACCTCACAACAATTTTGAAGACATCATAATTGTTGTACAGGAGACTTTGTAGACTGTTATCTAGCCCATGACACAGAATCAATTTCATCTCTTGCCGACTTGTACAACTCCAACCTCTTGGCACATTGTTGCCTCCGTTCCATGAGCGCAGGATCTTCATCCAACAATACTGCAAGCTGCTTGCCCTGCACAAACAAATTTTCCATTCAAATACATGCACATACGACACAAGCATGAGGGGGCATTATGACCAACAAATGAATGTGAAAAGCGCAAGCACCTCCTTCCTCCCAACTTGTGCATAGAATTGATCAAGCAATGACTTCTTCGCCTCCCTAACTTGACAGTGGACAACAGCCTTTGGAATGGAGATCTTCAGTGTTTCGCATACCATCCCAATGTAAGCTGACACATTTGAAGCAATCCTCCGGAAATGGCCTTCTGTATATCGATCCATATTGGGCGCAGAAGGAGTTCCGCCCTTCTCTATCTCCTGTGGGAGCTTCCGGAAGAAATCAACAGTAAGATATGATGACTCCATTTCTACTAGGCGTAGTGTTGTCTTCCGGCCATCTTCACGGAATTTTTCTAAAGCCGCATAAGCAGCTGCTGCCAGCTCAGCTTGCAAGGTTGGAAATCGCCTTAGTTCCTGTCCATTAACAATATTAGCAAAAGAAACAAAGACACAAATGGGTTGCATTCTAAACTCATGATTCACTGAAAGACAATATAGCAATTTTAAGGTTGCATGGGACCCGTTCTTCTTATTGTTATATTTACCTGTGTTTCATTTATTGACTTCCTAACAAGTTCCTTCAGCACGAGATGAACCTGCCAGTGATTCAGACAAAACGTCAACCACAGAAGCAAACTATTAACAACTTGGAAATTATGAAGCTGAAAAAAGAAATACAAGAAATAAGATAATTACTGCATCTACTGATGCCTCAGCAGGCCCTTTAAAATAATTTAATGATCCATCTATCAGCCGCCTATACCCCTGCTCAGGAGCGATCAGATGGGGTTGATAACCATCAGCCTCAGACACTATCTTCCTCACATTCTGTATGGACAAGTGTCGATCAAAGGGCAGTTTTCTAAGAGCAGCAGGGAGTTGGTGGTCAAAAACACCATAGATCCGATCACCACCAGGTCGCCTGGGACATTGGACAGTATAAAATTAAAAAGTAAATCAAAACAAAAATTTGGGAAAGCCATATCAGGCACAGCATAAAAAGAAACTAATCAACTTTACATATGATTACTGGTATACAGTACAAGCATTGGGTACTCGTTTGTTTATTTTATCTACTCAAACATGGATACGAGTCTGAAAATATAAGCAGAGGGCACCACATCAAAAAGTATCAGCAAAAAAAATGACATGCATGGTGCAGCATCAAGCAAATCTTTATTTGCATACCCAGCGCCCCAAACTCAGAAACAAATATAAGATAAGTTACCATTAGAACTAACTGCGTTTCAACATCTGGATTTTAGCACAGTTTCATCCCTCACCCTCAGTATACCTACCACACACACAAAGTTACAAACTGACATATGATGGAAAATTGCAACATGACAACGAAGGTATACCATAACCTTGCATAATGCAACAACTTATCGCCGCTTGCATAATATATGTGCATGCCATTGACCATTGTACATCACAAACTATTATAGCCTAATGAAGTAGAAGGTACATAGCATTTCACATGCATGCATATCATCCATGTGTGACTCTCTATGTGTGTGTGTTGTGTGACACAGTGGTTAGGGTTCCTCGCCCTAATCTCAATGGTGTGCATGCATATCATCTATACGTGACTCTGTGTGTGTGTGCGTGTGTGTGTGTGTCTGTGTTTGAGTGAAGCAAGGACTAGGGTTCCTGGTAGGTCCGTAGGCACGTATCAGTTCCTCACCCTAATCCCCACAGTAACGTGAATCGAACAGGAAATATAAGCCAATTGAATCGAGAAAAGAAGAAGGAATGGAAGAACTAAACAAAGCAATTAGGTGTAAATTTGACTGACCAACGATTACCTCCCAAAAGAACATATGTGCCCTTAAACAGAGCTGTCTAATAAATTGGATCTTGGATCCACCGCATAAATAATGAGAATAACAGGGTCCATAATGAATAAAATAAATGGAAAAAATAAACAAATTGGATTTGATCCACTATTAGAACTATGGACCAGTTCTGCATCAGAATGTGTCTGTATGTGTGTGTGTATGCGTGTGAGTGTGTGCGTGTGAGAGAGAGAGAGAGAGAGAGCTTCTAACACTTGCACAAGAAAAATTACTAAATCTTATTCCATGCAGTTTGGTGATACAATCGTCAAGATAAAGACAAAGCAAGATACCTTCCATCCAAATGTTCCTTAAAGATGCGGTCAAATGCACGGCAAAGTTCCAAAATTGTGTACAACTGAGCCTGAAAACATGCAACAAAATTTCTAATTAGATAAATGCTGCCAAGCCCCAATGCAGTGAACAAAATCAGAAACTAAAAGATATACATACCCCAGCATCAACAGCAATAGGTCTACCAAGATGGTTCATTTCTGATTCTAGCTCATCAATGCTTTTGTTTATGAGGGATGAGATATTTGGTATCCGGGACCTAATCACAGACTCCAAGTGCTGCAGGGTGGCTCATAATATCACAAAACTATTCGAGGCACCTAACTTAATGTGCTAGACATGTATAAGTTGAAATATCTGTTACCCTTGAAAGAAGCTTTGCAAGGTACTCAGAACCCATTTTACTTGATAGATGCCCATAGTCTGGACTTGTAGCAAAATATTCTTTCTCCTTACGCCGTGCAGCAATCATGTCCACATTCTTATTGATATCTGCTTGAGAACGGTTAACTATTCCAACCCAAGGATGTTGTAACCTGTAAGATCTTCCTTCAAGAACCTGAAACCACCACTCATAAGGCTCTCTGAGGCAAGCAAATTTTTTATCTTAATGAGAAGAATAGTTAACGGGTATTACTGAGCAACTATAAAGAGAAATCAAACTGTCATACATCTAATGCATTTGTTCCCTTGTCCATCAGATCAAGCTTTGTCAGCACTCCAAACGTTCTTTCACCTAAATCACAAATGCAAAAGATTCTTTTACACTGAGCAGTAAACTAAATATAGAACAGCAAAGGCAAGTAATCAGAAATTAGGAACCATTGTGGTTTGGTCAAATGCACTTGCATAAATCTTTCAATAACTCACGCAACTCACCTGTGGGATCAACTTCTCTTGCAAGCTTAATAGCATCAGATGTTGCTATGTCCTGATTTGCCGGTGATATTGCTAGTATGATGCAATTTGGCTGTATACAAAATTAACAACCCTCAATCATAACTAGAACATTTAACACTTAAAAAAAACTAACCGACCATATAACAGTGCATAGTGTTGCAGCGGAGAAGAAAAGAGAGAGAGAGAGAAGCTGTCGTGAGATTGAACCAAAAGAACTTCTCCTTACGATAACCCTTATCGAGATTAGGGTAGAAAAGGGATTTACAAAATAACTCAATAGAAAATAAGGAAAATATTAAAGAGGTCTTATAACTCTTTAATATTACAAGGAACCTCCTAAAACATAAAACTTTTCTTGTTCAACACTCCCCCTCAAGCTGGAGCATACATATTAAACATGCTCAGCTTGTCACAACATCTAGAGAAATCACCAATAGG